>JAMKCH010012823.1:0-63638 GCA_023653785.1 Ophioderma brevispina
CGATTGGAGCATTTGGCATGAAGTTTTGTCTGACCTCAGCTAATACTCGGGTACGTATTTGATTGATAACCCCTCATTTTAAAGAAAAAGTTTTTTTTTTAACTTTACACAAAAAAAACAAAAAAAAAAAACAACAAAACCACAAACCCAAAAAAAAAAAAAAAAAAGTGGTTACAAACAACAACAAAAAAAAAAACAAAAAAATTTACTTTCAGTGAAACATTTCGATTAAAATAATGCGTATAAAATTGTGACACTTCTATTTGTAGATGTAGCAGGAAGCAGTCTTTCAAACATGCTTTTTGCGCACGTTTTTAAAGAAGGACATGAGGAGATTTCCAGAAGAAGCGCCCCCAGTTTTTTCGAACCAGGGTTGTTTGCATATGTGAATATTTCCAATGTATTAGATCACACTTTGAAGTGAAATAAGCCGAATACACCGTCCTGATAAGATGGTGCTTTAGTAATTTCGTAGTGATGACAGAAACTCAGTCTCAAACACGGTGTTCTAGGGGAAAAATTACGATAGTCAGGACAATTTTTCAAAAAACAGGTTTGCGGTTTTCTTTTGTAATGTTCGTCCAATAAACACTTGAAACATTATTGGTAGGTGTTGTGGACCAAACGCGACTTGACACATGAACCGCAAATGGATCACCATCAAACACGGGCGTTCAAGACGTCGCGTGGGGTCGGCGTCTCGCGGGCCTGACTGTGCGGGATGGTCTGGCTCTGGCGGCTGTCTGATGTGTGGTTGCAAAGATCTACTAACATCTCCTTGGTGGATGCTGCAGGCTGGGGGTCGACGCATTCTAAATGCCGGGGAAGACTGAAGATATGACTGTCAATGAGGAAGGACGATCATCAACCTATTTGCACAGCAGATGGTAGCCAACTCAAAGAGGTCAAGGACGTGTAAACAGATAGAGGGTCTTATGTTGCAGGACGGCGGGAGGGACGTTCCTGTTCACAGCGGGGGGACGGGCTTGGATGCCTGCAATAAACTACACCAACTAGGGCAATCTGTATCTCCAATTCAACCAGCTTGCAATTCTAGAGCCCTGGTACGAGAGTATCTTATATGGATCTGAGGACCATGCCCATTTGAAGAAAGCGATACAGGATAGACATGGATGGGCACCTACACCAAGATTTTGTGCGGAGTACGGGAATATCCCTCGAGCACGAGCACAAGACTAGGGCACAGATGTATGGAGATTCCCTCCAGTTTCATCTTATGTTGAACGGCGCCGTGCACGGATTTGCAGGTCACTGTCATCGTGCATTGACCACGTAGTCTCAGACGTAATGTTGGAAGTTTACATGCCAAAACGGGTCGTCGCCCCTGTAACTACATTGATTGATTGCTGAGACATCCAGGCAGGATCCATTGGACATCCCCAAACCTCAATGGACAAACGGGGGACATTTGGCGCTACGTGGTGAACAGCATCTCGGCTGCACGGCCGTTAGCACGATAGATCATAGTACAAACGATTCAGTGCAATTTGAGCGAAATGAGTTATCCGCAAAAATCTCTCATGTCACTTAAGGTCATGCATCCTGTGGTGTTCCAAAGACTAGCATCAGCGACGTCTGCAATGAAGTATTACGTATGCAACTAGTACAACTGAGTCATACTGAAATTGCGGGCAGTCAGACGAATCATTTCAATCTTTTTGCATTTCACATTTACGAACCACCCCATTTCTACAGACCTTCATTTCTGAGGAGACTATAGCTCCGGAGCTCCTACACCTCTCCTGAGCAGTCTTTCAGAGCTCAAAAATTTAGCTCCTTATTACTTGAAAGGCCTGTGTTTTTGTTTGACATTAATTAATATTGAGCTTCCTTGGTTGAGCTCTAAATGAATACAGGAGAGTTATTACATAGCTCCTCTTATGTTCATAATGAAGCCTGTTTTCTAGTATTACGACATTACATAATCAAATCGTGTAGAAAACACGAATCCCGACAAGAATGTCTCCAAAATACAGACTTAAATTTATTTTCAATCGAAGAACCAGAATTGCAGTGAGATAAATAACAAGTCAAGTAGGTGCATGAAAACTATACTGCGGCCCCCCCCCCCCCCTTAGGGCTATTTTTCTTAGTGTAATTGAGTTCCGCGAACGGCAGCACTGCGTCGAAGTCCATACTTAATACAGTGCTTGTAAGGGTTGCTATACTGCTTTTCAATGCATTATTGGCCTTTAACGTCGTGCCGCCGACCAATGTAAAAATAACGACGTAAAGGTTCCCTGGTTACTAACTATGAACCCACCATGTTTCTGTCCGGTTGGAGCAACCGAAGAGAATGAGACTTGGTTTGAAATTTGGCAATGATGTAAAGTGAGACATGAGTATCTTTAATTCTAATATCCAAGAAATTTAGCAGGGTAACTAAGTGTATGTGAAGTTATTTAGCAAATAAAATACATGACAATATAAGTCAACTTGTTGTGTTTGTAAGTTGAAGTAAGGGGTCCGTTCTAGTTCGGCTGAGCATAACCTTTTTGCTTTCATTCATCTTTGAAATTTGGACATTATCGTATATCAAGCACCGCTGTGACGGGAGCTGGTATACGATAATGTCCAACTGTTAAAAGAGGAATTGAAAGCAAAAAAGGTTTGCTCAGCAGAACTCGGGTCGTTCAAAAAACTCAATTACGTGGCATACTACTTGTCTGACTCTGGCCCTGGCCGAGTGGACCCATTTGTCCAAAGCACTGTGTAACTGTATGAAAAGGTCTGTTATGTAGGGTTACGCGCACGTTTGGGGAACTGACCCCTGGCGATCAAGTAAAGCGAGATATGTTAGTGTTAGTGTTACTATACGATAGTCACCGTAACAATTGTTGAACGAAGCGTACGCAGTACCAGCGTGTGCGACATGTACCGGGCGATATTCACGTGTCTATTGTAATCGTGGGTTTACGAGCTGTCTACAGAGTGCGACATTCCCACAACAGCAGGCGATTGTTCGAATCAGTTCAAAAATATGACTCAGTCTACAGCCCAGGACCCGGCAAGGCAAGGGCATCATTTAGGGCTATACGGAACTGACATACTCAAGTTGTTAAAGAGAAACCAGAGAATCCATCGCTATAAACGGCAGCAAAGAAAAAACAACATTATGCCTTCTGATTTGAGGGAAAGGTCTATGCTGACCTCCTACTACTACCAGCTTGATACTTGTCATTACCGGCGTGTGTATGGCCAATCTTGTACCGCTAACAACCTTTAGCGACAGATTCGTAATCCACTCGATAACTAATCGGATCTAAAATCAGGCTTGTCCAAAAATAATATCACTGCAAAGGCGCTTCATTTGTACGGTATTTCATATTCATACATAAACAATGATTCAACCAAGGTTTTCCACTGTAGAAGTCAATGCGTGTGCTACACTGCTCCTCCACAATGCAAAGTGTATAATGACGCCCAGTGACCGGTGCCAGCTGTATTTTTACCTATTCTAAATCATATATGACGCAAATCCCTAAAATAGTGCGGAAGGGCCCGAAGTAAGGCCGTTTTCATTTTTGAAACAATTTATGGGTCTATATTAGCTTATATTTCAATCACGGGGCAGTCAAAACTCAAAATTACAAAATTCAACACAAAGCTTCCTTTTAAAAATATCCCCATGTGCTGAGAATTATTTTTTTTGTACAAAAAGTATGAAATTTCTAATTTACTATAGGGGAAAATACCAACAGCCTTTGTTTTATATCATTCGCCTTTTGATTTCACTTTCATAGTACATGTCATGTGGAACTGTATTTTTGTGAAAATTTCACACAATCTTGCAACCAAGGTTTTTCTAAATCAAAATTGTATGTATCATGGGTGTCATTATGTTCTTGGATGTATTCTATGGGGCAAGGTTTATACAGGGGTCAAAATATAAGGGGCACCAGATTCTTCATGATCACCAGGTTCCATACTGTACAACAGGATTTTCTTCATAGAGCAAAGTTTAAACTTGTGTTTTAGAGTCAAGTTCCAAATGGGTTCAGGGTGCTGTTCAGGATCAAAATTTAGGGTTAAGGGTCACGGTTGGGTAAAGACTTGAGTAAAGACTTGGAATACAATAGAGTCACAGAGATAGGTGTTCTTCATATATGTTCTCTAATGCCAAGAGTGTGACATTTTGTAGAAAGTAATTGTAAAATAAAGACATTCTGTGTGATCGTAAAGAGAAACACTTGTTGCAGTTAACAACGTGGGCGCCATCCCCACGGACTCTAAAGCCTAATTTATCAAAATAGCTACCAGTGCCTGCACATAATTGTGCCAATTCAAATATACCGCTCAAACAGGGGGCGCTATACACGCCCCGCCCAAATCCCGCTACAAGTGGTGGCAGCGGTGGGATTGTTTTAAGATAGCAAAGACTGAGACCTTAAAACACGGAATAGGACTGTGGGTGAGTGTAATTATGATAGATAGTGGGGATTCGTGGTCCAGGGGTGGGGGAGAAGGTGAGAGGGACCGTGAGAAATGGCAACGCGGGCTGGTGAACAACCTGAGAATAATAAGTGGTGATTTAGTGAAGAAAGTCAATAAATGGTGTAATAGGAGGGAAGGAGAAGGGGATCGAATATGATCTAGCACAGATCGCAAGTAGGGCAAGTGAGGATAGATTTTATGCAGATCTGACTCAGAGTTCGGGTTTAGCCGATAGGACTCAGCGGGCACCACACTACGGGCTGATGGGTTAATAGGTTCAGGGTTAGGAGACGGCTGCCCATGCACTCACAAAGGAAGGATTGATAAGAGAAAGTGGGATAGGGTTCAAGGTTGAAGGGGAAGGAAAAAGAAGACCAGAGGGGGGACGGGAACTGTTTGACATGAAAAAAAAAGAACAACATACCCATAGGGGTCATTAGCCTTGGAAACCTAGGGTGACACCTCAAGAGGGGAAGGGCGATGAGCCGGGGCATTCTAAGGGGGGAGCAATGGGGAGATGGTCGCAACTGTTGTGGCAAAGGGAAAGTGAGTTAGCAAGGTATCAAATGATAAAGGAGAAGCGATGAAGAAATAAAGGCGTGGGAGAGGAAGAGACGACGTAGGATAGGCGATTATAGAAAAGGTAAAAAAAGGAGAGGGAAAAGTTAAAAATGGAGAGGGAAAAGTTGAAAAGGTTGCGGTGTAGAAGTAAGAGAACTTGGCGTGTAGAATCGGTCAAGAAGAGGAGCAAGGGGCGGCAGTATCAGGTGGTTAAGATAGGCGACAAGGGACGGAAGGGAGAAATAAGGGGGTGGGTGGCCGGGTGGGCGGAAAAGTAGCGTCGTTGTGCCGTTCCCATAGGTTTGCACGTAATCACGAAAAGTGACAAATATGCTAAAGTCGAAAAATATGTGTAATATCAATATTTTTCCACTCAAAATCCGTTGGAGTTGAGAATCAACTCCAGTTGTAAGTATTTTTTTTGTATGAATCACGGTACAAACGGGGGGCGAGATCATTTTACACGAGGCTTGGTTGACCTCATGTTCAATCGCAGGGTCACCGCCTTTTTATAGCTGACAGAACATGTACAGGCCCGGTAACAGTTATTATTAGATTATTATTATAAATGGCCTCAATTAAAATGTTTTTCGCACTCAGGATTCTGGGAATAACATTTGTTTGAACAACACACTTTGGCATTCACTGCCGTATACATGGTTAGGAAACCGTGGTATACTTGAAATATGTGTGATTATGATTTGTTCTTTCTGAATGGTGCAATACTTTTGTACAGTGTAGAATTCATGGTGTGAGAATTTGGTCCAAAAGAATGTTCGGAGATACTACCTACAGTTCTTATCGAGACAGAGGCAGGGAGAGCAGCGTACGCGAAACTAGGAGAGATATTAAGAAAATGGTGTCACTTGCACATCCTGAAATGGAGAAGGAAGAGCGAGCTCGGTTGCAGGAGGAAAGGCTTAACACTTAAGTGACGAAGGGGTTTCACGCCGATGGTGCCCAAGGGGGGGGGGGGTTTTCCAGGGACCCCCCCCCTAAGGAAACCCTTTCCCGATGTAATTTTTGCAATGAAATTTACCACATGTGAAGGGTCATAAGACAACCCCAAATCAGCAACAAAAAATGAAATTTGTTATTTTGGCTGCAAATTAGGGGGCAAAACATTGTTTTCAAAACACGCGAAAATTGTGAAAAAGACGGAAAATTCAATGCCTTGCCGCTTACACCAAACATTTTGACAACTTATTTTATTTTGATTCTTATTCTAGAAGACCCAAATTACATATATTTACCACAAAACTAAGCAGTTTTAGGGAATCCTGTATTAGTTTATACGGTTTTGCAAAATGCAGTCATTTTTCCCATAGAGTTTTTGTACAGTAAGGTTTGGCAACATCCATTATGAAATGTTTGTTGTTTTCAGCACATAAAGGGTTAATTATTTTTTAATGTTAGCTAATAAGTGTTACTTTGACCTGTATGTGTGGAAACTTATATCAGCAAAAAAAATTTGCTTTTGTTCTTGGTTTCTTATTCTTATTTAAAAATATTCTGAATGACTTCCGTTAGTGCCCCAAGGTTGGGGGGGGTTCCATGGGACCCCCCCCCTAAGGGAACCACTTTGCCCGAGGGAATTTTTGCATGAAATTTATACCACATGTGACGGGTCATAAGACAACCCCAAATCAGCAACAAAAAATGAAATTGTTATCGTTGGCTGCAAATTAGGGGCAAAACATTGTTTTCAAAACACGCGATAAATTGAGGAAGGAAAATATGACACCAATTCTAATGAGCCCTGCGCTTACACCAAACATTTTGAAAAACTTATGTTATGTTGATATCTATTCTACGAAGACCCAAATTACATATATTAACACAAAACTAGCAGTTTTAGGGAATCTGTTTGTATTTTTTACGGGTGTTGCAAAAGCAAGTCATTTTCCAAGAGTTTGTACCGTTACGTTTTGCAACATCCATGATGTGAAAGTTGTTCAGCACATTAAAAGGGTTAATTTTTTTTAATGTACAATAAGTGTTAACTTATATGTATGTGTGAACTTATATAGCAAAAAAAAAAATTGCTTTGGTTCTGGTTTCTTTCTTATTTAAAAAAAATTCGAACTGACTTCCGTTAGACTGCCCAAGGGGGGGGGGGGGTCCATGGCGACCCCCCCACTAAGAAATCATTAACGCTGGCAATTTTAATTATTTTGGTATGAAAGAAGAGCATTTTAAAAAGTGCAGACAATTACAAAAAATTTCGGCGAAAAATTCCCCAGCGTAAAGCCGGCACAGCGCGGGGAAAACAAATTTTGGGGGTCCCTAGGAACCCCACCCCCCCCCTTGGTTCACTTAAGTGTTGAAGGGATCCCGAGATAAGAAAGGAAGCTCTTTAGGATCAACCCACTGTAGCTGAAGTGAGTCACATTATCTTAGGGATGGATTTCTTGACGGAAGGCTGAGGCTAGTTTAGATTCTGACGCGGGGGGGGGGGGGGGGGGGGGGGAACTAATTAAAAATGGTGACACCGTTTTTGTAACTGTAGGACTAAAGACAATAGGTTTCTTCTCTAGGGGGTAGTAGCTGCGCTCGATATGAGGGTTCCAGCGAAATGAAGTAATTATGTAGGCCCGTGGTACAGATAGTGGGGTGGTGTATGGGTTGTTGGAGCCATAGATATAGGTTCATGGTTGAAGAGTTGGCTTAGCGTTTGCGATGGGTCTGTAGTAAAAACCGGTCTTGACACTATTCCAGTGAGGGGACTTATTGAATCTTGGTTAAGAAAGATAAGCTTGTAAAAAGAGGGGAAACTGTGCTAGCTAAATTGATTACCATTGATGAAGATGATATACAGGAGGGCTAGGGTGGTAACGGTGTGGGAGGGAGGGTCCCCGGAGGAAGTGACAGAACACCTTCGCGAGTTGGTAGAAGAAATTGTACCATGGGTTGGGGTATAGAGGAGAAGAATGAGGTGTAACCATTTCTCGATTGGACTTTGCTCGGGGTACGCATGTAGAATGGATGAAGATGCTCGAAAACAAGCTCATTCACACAATAGTGTTGGTAACGACTGAAAGTGCTCCCCGTTCGGGTTGTGTTAATGCTCCTTCAATATTTGAGAGGTTAAGGCAAAGTTTGGCGGGGGTTTGCGATTGAGGAGACACTTCAGTCTAGTAGATGATGTCATAGTGAGGCTATAGTGTTTCGGAAGACGAGTCCAGTTAGATATCATTATTTATCAATTATCTTGGGCTACAGTGTTTGGAAATTTTCCGAGGTGCAGGGCTCAAGTTGAAACTGAGATAGTAAGTGCACATTTGTTCAGAAAAGAGGTCAGTTGGGGGGCATGTTGTGTTGAGGCTGGAATACATACTGATCCTGCAAAGATGAGGCAGTAAGGGACTGGCCGACGCCAATTACACAGACTCAAGTGCCGTAGTTTCGTGGCTTGCCTGTTTTAGGCCAGGAAAGATAAGAAATTTTGGGGATAACCGTAACTAATGCTCTCAAGTTTTTCTTCACAATGCAGTTCTTTGAAGTACCCAAAATGACATACTAAAAGGCCCGAAAATCGGCGTTGCAGAAATAGGTCTATTTCGCATGAAATTCAAAAGGAATGGCCGCCATTTCAAACGGACTTTGCCCCGACTCAAGATCCGAGGGTCGTAGAGATGTATGTTGGTGTCTTACCCATGTTTGGGGAGCTACGAACTCAAAGAGACACACTATAGCAATTATGAGATTGAGTGGTTTAGCCTATTTGCCTAGAAAATCAATATGGCTGCCATTTGCTGGACTTTTGAAATGAGTTATGTTGAAATTTGTTTCGGTGTCCATGCTTATGTTATCAAGAAAAACATGATTAGAGCAGTGGCACAGGGACTCAAATGATGAAAAAATATCTATTTAAAATTAATTTTTTAGTTTTTTGATAAACCAGGGTTTTCAAATAGAAAAAGAAATCATAGAGTCTAAACCATAAAAATGACCAATCGAAGGAAAAAATCCTTTTATTATGACAGGCTTGATTGGTAGCTCAATGGCTAATTTGCCAAACGTACAAAGGAATTATGAAATCTTAAAAAGCTGGGAATATGAAGTTCTCCTTCACTGTATATAAGATCCAGACAAAGCTTTTTCATGCTGATGTAAGTTTCCTGGTATGCGTGTGCTGCATTATTCCAGATACCTCTTAGTCTACAGTTGTAGCATGCAATGTTCGTTCATCTGCTTTTGAACTTTTTTTGTTTAGATCATTAAAAATAAACCATTTAGAACCAAAGATAGTCACCCAAAATGCGTAATTCCAAAGTTGAGATGAATCGGATTTTTGTTCTCCTGACAGTAAAACATTTATGCCCACAGTTATAACAGTGTCATAGGATATCGTATCTAACAAAAATTCCAGATACGGAACTTTTCTAATAATTAAAGTTGTGTTTTCTATAAGGACTTCGATTAGAGTAGTTATTTCACACAGTGATTGTATATTGACAAGCATTATGTATATGCAACCACATTGATTGTTTGAAAATTGCGTGCGCCCTCGTCGGAAATCTGGTCAGCTTTTAAACTGATACCACAAATCTTTATTAGGTGATTTTTGTGTGTATCAGGCCTTCCATCCATTCTACCCTTCGAGGGTGTCACTGCTTACTCTTTGTCCCGATTTTGATAGGTTTGATGGAAGCATGAATTTCTATTCATTAATGATGTGATACCAGGAGAGGCAGGACGACGTTTTTAATTATGAGGTTAAAGGCACGAGATAGGTGTTTTCGAGAAGTTGATTTTTCATTTTGTTTTTAACTATCAAACTAGACATGGCTAAGACTCTGAATTCAGAAAAGACATTTTGACGGAAAATGACAACTTCTATTTAGCAAAATGCCACATTTAGTGTGAACAATTATTGCTACTTACAAACTTTAAATTTGTCAAATGAGGCTGTCGATGGTTGATTGTGAACCCTTTCAACGTTGTTTTTTTCATTGCTGTAGTAGAATAGAAACATATATCAGCCAAATAATTAACCACCATAAGGTAATTTGTTAAAGTGGCTATATTTTGAAAGAGGATGCAAAATGTGCCTATCTCAACAGGTACCCTGATATTAAAAGTGACAGGAGGAGATTTTTTTGAGGATATGAATTTCTCTCAAATTTCACTGGATCGGTTTTGTAGACCACCTACCCGAGAACGTTTGGAAGGTTTATGGGGACAAAAGGGTTGTGCAAAGAAAACCGCAAACTTGTTTTGAAAATTGCCCTGCTATTAATCGTTCCCCATAAAAAACCATGCTTTGATTTCTTGTCGTGCACGACAGGAAACTACTAAATCATCATCGTATTAAATAAAGACGGTGGGTTGTCGGCTTATTCACTTCAGGTGTGATCTATCGTTTTTAAGCATTCCAAATAGGCCCTATGTTAAAAAACTCGGTTCGAGAGAAAAAATGGGGGCGCTTCTGTTCTGGAAAATCTCATGTCTCTTTAAACACCTAACGATTTCTCTTGCTAGTTGGACATGTTTCCACTTATGTGATATCCTGCACCAAACCAAACCCTCATACGTAATAGACACCCCAACATGTTAAAAAGACATCAGGGTATGGGTGAAAAAATGGAACAGAGATAAGGACCAAGCTAAGAAGAACCTAAACGTTATGTTTTTGCTTAATAGGTACACTTAAGGAAACTCAACGATATGCCCACAGATTGTTGTATGCATATGTCCCGCAAATATTTTGTGTTTTTTTACTTTTTTAAATTGAAATTTAATAACTAGTTTAAGATTTATATTTAAAAAATGCTTGGAGGAATTGGGGTATGTTGCACTCCCTCGAGCTTTTTTCCTGGTGCCATAAAATGGAGTGATTGGTCGCAAATGATTTTTTAGTATTTTGTTTTTTCTTTGAGCAACATTTTATGAAAAAATTTGGGACCCACCACCTTATCCAGGGAAGAGCCAAGCCACCAAAATTGAGGGGATTGGTGAAACCTCCCTTATACTTAATTTACTGAAGTGTTACACCATATATTTGTCCTCTTAAATACAAAAGGTTTCTGTTTAAATAAAACTTCATTTTATTGTTATATTACATTTAGGTTTTTGAGCCCAAATTCAATTTTTCCTCAACCTTGTACACAAAACGGATTTCACAAATTTTGCAAGGGCAACGTGCATTATGACGTCATAGGAAGCAAGATGTGAGAATTTTGGACTTATTTTGGTATCACTTGATAGGATAGAACCATAGCATCCCATTGATGAAAAAACCAATGTTCAAAGGGATGTCTATGGAAAAAGATTGCGTACCATCAAAAAAACCCCACCCCCCCCCCCCGCTGATTTAGACAGGTTACCCAAAAACGGATTAGAGGAAGGTTCAAGAAATTAGTAATATTGCTAAAGTTTGCTTAATGTAGATTAGATTGAAAGGACCATGGTCCGATTACCCCCAGAACCCCAGATTTAATGGAAAGTGGTCAAAAGGTGGTATTAGTAGAAAGAGCTACTGTTTTCTCATTTACGCTGTGAAATCTTAGGGCTAAAGGATATTGGTTTGAGGGTATAGGATATTGATTTGACACGTGACTCTATGGGATTACAAATCAACCTTTTCATATCTCACATCAAAAATGGGTTGAATTCGGCGCGAAACTTTACAGTTGGGGTTTGGGGTGATGAAGGCAATTCTGTCCAGAGGAAAACTTTATATACTGAAACAGGGGTCATACACCTTTAAAAATTAATGGTATGTGCATTCTTCCGGCTGGGAACTTGACCTGAAGCAGGGGAGGCGATGATTCTTATGGTTAAGACTGGTATATGAATGGGGACAATAATTATATGGTTCAGTTGTTTGGTTATCTTGACCAATATTGGTGCCATAATATGGCCAAAGTTAAAATTGTCACGAATCTTAGGACGTATCATTATTGTCCAATTATTACCATTGGCTTTGCTTGTTTTGTCCATTTTGGATTTTATGCAATTAAGGGAAGAAGGTGTTCTAATCATTCACATTATACATTTACATTGCAATAATTGATCACAGATATGTGCCATAGACACCATATTAGACTTCCTTTTGGGACTCAGATTTCGAGATGTGGACAACATCTATCAAATGGCGGTCCATTTGGAGATTTATTGGCAAATTGAAGCCTGAACCAAACATCCTACGCTATTAGTTTACTGTCCTAATTGTGTTCAAGACCTTGAAAATATGGGCATAGATACCGAAATTATTATGCTACGAGTCTCAGAACTCAAGATATTACAAATCTATATCAAATGGCGGCCATTTGAAATTTATGCAAATTATGCATATTTCTGCAACTCGGATTTACTCGGACTTTTAGTATATCTTTTAGGTACCTAAAGCAAATGCATGTGTGCAAAAAAACGTTGATAGCAATTTGTTCCCAGGGTTCAAACCTCAATTTCTTGACTATATTACCGACGCTTCATACGGGGTTTCGCTGATGCAGCCGACCCATTGCACAAGGCTAACGGGAGAGAGAAGAGTGCTAAATTTGTGTGGACCGATGGCTTGTGATGATGCTTTAGAAATTGAAAACAAGCACTCATCAGTGCCCGATTTTGGCCTAATCCAGTGCGTAACCAGTGGGGGCAGGGGGGGGAGAATGCACCACGGACAACTAAAATGGGGAAGGAAGAAGCGAAAAAATGGGGACGAGAAGAGGGGAAGAAGGGAAAGAAGAGGAGAAGAGAAGGGAAAGGGAAGGAGAGGGAAAAGAGAGAAGGGGGAAGAAGAAGGGCAAAAAAGAGATAGAAGGGGGAAAAGAGAGGGGAAAAGAGATAAGAAAAGGGGTGAAGGATATAATAGTGTGTTGTGTGGGTGCTCAGGTCGAAGTGGCTCCCCATCCCCCACCCCCCCCCCACCCCCCCCCCCCCGCTTTCAGAAGTGCGATCCGTGTGGGTGGGAAAAAAAAAAATATGGGTTCTACGCGGCCGAGCGAAGCACGAAGCCGAAATAAAAAAAAAAAAAAAAAAATGGGCAAACTTCTGAGTCGTGCCTCCCCGGGGTAGGTCTGGTTACGCGCCTGGCCTATCCCCAAGCTAAAGGGTCGTACATACTTGATACAGATGCGAGCAAGTTTGCGATTGGATGTGTATTGTCGCAGGTACAGGATTGAGAAGAGAAGGTAATTGCATACGGAAGTAAATCTCTATCGAGAGCAGAGCGCAATTAATGTGTTACGAGGAGAGAATTGTTGGCTATTGTTGAGTTCTTGAAAAAGTTCAGACACTATGTGGGTGGTAGAAAGGTGAAAGTCCGAACCGATCATGGTTCCCTCAGATGGTTGTCAAACTTTAAGAATCCGGAAGGACAGTTGGCTAGAAGGTTGGAAGTTCTTTCCAGCTTTGACTTGGATCTGGAATACCGGCCTGGCAGACGGTACCAGAATACCGATGGGTTGTCGCGTAGGCCTTGTCGGCAGTGTGGTCGATGGGAGGAATTGGTTGCTCGAGAGGAGGAAGAGGAACGTAGGATTGGGTCAGAATTGACACAGGCGCGGTCCGCATAGCGGACAGAGGGAGAAATTAGGTTACCTGTTGTGAGTGATGCAGGGTGCCAAACCGAGTTAGTGACACAGGCAAATGAAGCTAGAGTTCAAGGGGAGGAGGGACGTGTTCGGCAATCAGTTTGTGTTGGATCAGAAAGCCAAATGGATTTGCATGATATGGAATCAGGTGACGCTATTGAGGTTGATTGTGAGTCACTGGGGTTTTCCCCTGTGCTGTATGACTCTTGGGATGGTGATGGGAAACGAAGGGGTAATTATGTTCATACAACAGACCAGTCGAATCGGGATGGGGTCCAGAACAAAGGGAATTTTATTTTATTTTTTATTTATTACACTTTATCACTGGTTAAAATGAAACATACAATATATTGCAATATAAAAAATTGATAAAAATACAAACGTAAAATACAAAATTGCACTGGGATAACAGGATTTTTTTTAAAAATTGTACAAATACCAGTGAAAGGATGAGATGAACAGGTGACAAAGCACCTCTAGGACCATCCCACCTAGGAGGCCAAAACAGGATCTAAAGGGAGGAAGCTTTTTAACAAACTTTGCAGATTGAACAGCGACAGTTGGTCGGCCAAGAACAAGTATTCGCTGAGTCGAACTGAGATGTGAATTTGGATTTGTAAAAATCAAGGACCTGAGATTTAAAAATGGAGAAAGATGTAGTGGATCTGATGTGGGAAGGTAGTTGATTCCAAATAGGAACAATCCGGTGAAAAAATGTGGCTTTATGAGACTTTGTTTTGCAAACCTGAGGAATAAGAAGATGGCAATCAGAGGAAGACCTAGTGGTGGGATGGCCCTGCACTGTAATTAAAAACAACAAAATTATCTAATAGAATGTCATACTGACCAAACATGCATCTGTGAAATGGTTAAGATCACTAATTTCTCTTCTATAGGTAAGTGGCAAACATATCAAGTTTTAAAGACCTATCAGTGATTTGAAAAATATTTGAAATTTGCAGGATAGCTTCAAAGTGGAAGGATAAGTCTGTGTAGAATTCTCATAATTAACCTTTTCCAGTGGTAAGAATTGACGAAAGGAAGAAACGGCAGTGTTTTCCAAGATCCTATTCTCCATTCAATTA
The DNA here is from genome assembly GCA_023653785.1 of Ophioderma brevispina. Taxonomy (NCBI): domain Eukaryota; kingdom Metazoa; phylum Echinodermata; class Ophiuroidea; order Amphilepidida; family Ophiodermatidae; genus Ophioderma; species Ophioderma brevispina. The sequence continues at coordinate 14,642 of JAMKCH010012823.1, forward strand.
ACGTGTTGTAGTAAGTGTCCGTTCGGACAGTAATACCTAAAATTCTCCGATCCTGTCCTATTAGGTTGCCTTCTGGCCTATCATTGCAGTATGTAGGATACCTTTTACTTGGTACATACATGCAAAAATCTTAAGTAGTCTAATCTCTATAGCCCTGTCAGGATATGGCAGATATACTTAGTAGCGTCCCTCTGAACCTTTCAATCACTGAATATTGTGTTTTAAGATGTTAGGGTGTCCTTTTATATCGGGTCAGAAGATGAGGGATTGTAGACGAAGATTGAACAGCATAGATGATAATGCCTGATTGGTGAGGTTTGGGAAGGGGGCGACGGTGAGTTTCATGGAGGATAGGTTTGGAGGTCGTTGTATCCATGAAATCTCTTTGAATGACATTCGGGAGCTCAGTTGCTGACGAGACAACAAATTTCCTCGATTTTGCAATGGAGAGAACAGGGTAGAGAAACTCAATGGCGGGGGGGGGGAGATTTCGGACGCAACACAGCTGCACTTTTTAGTCTTAAAGACCTATTGTAGCCAATGGGATATGTTGTCAGTACCAGTATGTATTTTGTGTCCAGTCCAGTCATGTTTGTCACATTTGGTTTACCATTCATGTTGGCATCTGGAGCATTCTGTGTGTTCTCACCAATCCTGGTTTTCTCTCCATGAAACCCTTTCTGAATGGATTTGGTTCGATATAGTTGTTTCTTGTTAGGTCGTTGATGGTTCTTTGAGCGAGAATACTCATTCCGAATTTATCACTAGAAATCCTTCAGTGTGATGGGTCTGAAGAAGAAAAGGGAATCACCTATGTTTCTCCTCTTTGGATATAATGATGGTTTTCTCCCGTTCGCCATCTCACGGTATTGCAAGCTGTTCTTCCAGATATTGCAAATAACGTTATGTAGTATCGCGAGCTATGTTGTTCTAAAATGGGCATTTTCCCACCATTGGTACCTGGAGCACTGGCATTTCTTCTATTTTGAAGATCGCTGTTTAACACTGACAGAACTGGTGGTTTTATGTTGAATGCTTTGGTCGGCTTTAGAGGTCGCACAGGTGGTATTGTAATTACGCTTTCCTGTCAACTCTGTTGATTTGGTTTGAAAAAACTTTCTGACTCTTGCTAGAGGAAGAGTATCTTGTTTCTTTCTCATCTCAGTAGACGTTTTGGGATTTGGTCGAAATTGGGTTACTGCTTTTTGCTGGCATTCTTTTTCTTTCTTTTTGATTTCAGCTCTAATAGTTTCCTTACTTTGTTGTTAAGCGGTTTTTTTTAAATTAGCTGAGTGTACCTTATTTCCACTCTCAGGAGCTTGTGTGTATTTATGAACAAAAACGTAACGGTCGCCGATATCGATTCGTGGTCGTCCACGTTAAAGCAAGGTTAAACATAATAACAGCACACTTTTGAAGAGCCCCCCCAAATTTTACACAGTTTGTTGCCTAAATACATAGAACGGTAATGCTCAAAATGCGTATTTGTCACAAAAGCGATTGTATAATTAGAATCGGATCGGGAATTATCCCCGATTGCAGTGGCGTACCACGTGGGGCAAGGGGGGGGCGAGAGCCCCCCCCCCAAACAAAACCTTGCCCCCCCTTATCCGCCCCCCCCAAATGAACCGCCCTTTTGTACATGTCTTATGGATAATACCCAAATTTGCCCCTCAAAAAAAAGGGAGTCTTGCACCCCTTCAGCCCCCCCATTTGTAAAGGTCGGGATACGCCACTGCCCGAGTGTAATTTTAAAATTTGAATATAGCGCCCCTCATGTATGACCTAGTACAACGGAGTCATACCTGTAAATTTAGGGCATGTCAGACGATGCATTATCAATCGTTGCATTTCAAACATTTACGAATCGCCCTCATTTCTATATTCCGACATTACATAAGTCCCAATCGTGTAGCATTATCCCGACAAAATCTCGCCAAAATTAATACAGACTTAATATTAATTTTCATCGAAGAAACAGAATTGCCGGAGATAAATAACAAGTATATTCGGTGCATGATAAATACCTGCGGGCCATTAGGGTATTTTTTCTTAGGTCATTGACTTTCCGACGCAGCATGCGTCGACAAGTCCATAATTGCTAGCTACGGCTTTTTCATGCATTATTGCCTTTACTTCCATTGCCGACGACCAATGTCAAAAAACCCGTAAGGTTCCCTGTACTAAAAATGACCTCTCTAACGTGACTTTGCCTCAGGCTGTCATGGAACAACATCATCTAATTTCTGATAAGATAATAAATTTCCTCTTCTTCTTCTGCTTGCGTATGAGGCAGCAGCTAAATGTGTTGTAAACATGTAAACGTTAATGGAGCCAGCTCACTGTTGATTGGTTGGGGTTTGATAAATCTATGTCCACCGGTGGACGAAAGGTAGGGCATTCATTGAGAATGTGATCCGCAGTCGACAGAAAGGTCGGCGAGAGCACAGTCTCTGTCTGCCGAGTTGGTGTCACTCTTTGACAGTGTTATGCAGCAGGTGCTTGTTGTCCAGCAGGGCCTTATTTACTAGTTTGTGCGTGTGGTGTTCTCTTCGAAGTACTGCAGGTGCAATTCCTGAAAGCACTGGTAGAAATTCAGATGGAGTAGGACGGAGGCAACCAGTAATGGTTCTCAAGGTCTCGTTGAGTACTGTGTCCAGCTTCTTTGTGTGAGAGCTGTTGCAACATGCTGGGGCGGCATATTCAGCAGTGCTGTAGACCAGAGCCAAGACGGTGGTGCGTAGAGTTGTTGGGCTGGCACGCCACGAGGATCCAGCAAGTCGGCACAGGAGGTTATTCCTCGAAGATACCTTGGCGCATACGGACTCGATGTGCTGCCGGTAAGTAAGCTGCCGGTCAAGCTTCACTCCCAGGTAGGTTAGTGTAGGATTGTATGGCAGGGGCGCTCCATTGAGGTTGATTTGAAGCTGGCGATGAGCCTCTTTGGTGTTGAGGCGGAAGGTAGTAGCGGTGGTTTTGGCTTCGCTCACCTTCAGTCTCCAGGTCTTGAAATATGCTGCAAGTTGGGCCATATCTGCAGGAAGTGTACTTTCTACTTCTGTCCAGCCGCTGTCCGAGTGGAGAAGGGCAAGATCGTCGGCGTAGCCATATTGTCTAGACGTTGTTTGAGGTAAATCGCTGATATACAAGTTGGACAGCATGGAAGCCAGTACAGATCCTTGTGGTATTCCGTTCCTCAGACGACGCAGACGACTACTCTGCCCATCACTGGTCTTGAGAATAAAGCTACGGTTTGCAAGCATGTTACATATGAATTGTACAAGCCAAAGTGACGATCCGGGATGGTCCTGAGAAGCTTGAGTGTCAGGCCCTGGTGCCACACGGTGTCGTATGCTGCAGTAAGGTCCACCAAGATAACACCTGCCTTACTGCGCTTTTCAAAGCTTTCCTCAACATTATTTGTGAGTTTTACAATCTGGTGGACAGTGCTCCGGCCACGGCGAAATCCTGCTTGTTCGTCAGGCAGATGGGGTTAGACGACGGGCTCCAGCCGGGCCAGGATCATCCCTCAGGAGTTTGAAGGAGACAACACAGTAGTGATATTGGGCGGTAGTTCTTGGGTTGTCGACGGCGTTGGTTTGGTTTTGGGAGTGCGATGATAGTAGCCCTCCTCCATATATTGGATAAGGACTGGTGGGTAAAGGCAACATGTTATAACTCTGAGCCAATCTAGACCTCGTGGGCCCGCATTGCATCAGAACTCTGCTGGTATTATCAGCCCCTGGGCCTTTCCACTCTTTAGTTGGCTGATAGCAGAGGTAAGCTCATCTAATGAGAAGGATTTGAAAGTACTTTACCCGTCAACGCCGGGGGCTCGACGAAGTTTTTGTGATCCTTTTTTTGACAGAGCGAGAGTGATCCTTGTCATGTTCTTGAAACGACCATTTGCGAGGAGTTGCTCACAATGGAGTTTGGCAGTCACTGTACATGGTTTAGAGGCTCCAGGCCTTCCTGCTGGAGCGAGTGAAGTCGATCTTGGACCGTCCCTCCCAGCGCTCACGACGTTTCCTTTCCAAGCAGTTTGTCAGATCTGAAGCCTTGGATTATGCTTCTTCCCCGGGGTTCAGAATTCAGGAAATCATTGTAAAGAGTATCACATTCCTCCTCCCAGGATGGGATATAACTGCGACGGCAGCCACATGGGATGGCTTCTTTGCGATATTCAATAAAGAGTTTACACAGTTGGCTGTGTAAGAATTGTCCAAGTTGGATGAGGTTGGTGTCGGGAGGTTGGCCACTTCTGAATCTACCAGGTTTGGTTCTTGAACTGGTCCCAGTCTGGATTGCGGAGTTCCACCTTTTCACTGGCTTTTGGTATAGGCTTAGCAAATCTCTCCTGAGCCCGCTCAGTGATGGTCTGTGTTGGGACTCGGAAAGCGGTCGAGAACCGTACGGTGAACGGAGATGGTGTCCATGTTTTCCAAAAGCAAGGTCAGGTCTTGAGATATGCGGCAAGTTGGGCCATATCTGCAGGAGGTACTTTCTACTTCTGTCCAGCGAGTCCGAGTGGAGAAGGCAAGATCGTCGGCATAGACATATTGTCTAGACGTTGTTTGGGGGGGAATCGCTGTATACAAGTTGGACAGCATGGAAGCCAGTACAGATCCTTGTGGTATTCGTTCCTCAGACGACGCAGACGACCTACTCTGCCCATCACTGTCTTGAGAATAAACCTACGGTTTGCAAGCATGTTACATAGGAATTGTACAAGCCAAAGTGACGATCCCGGGATGGTCATGAGAAGCTTGAGTGTCAGGCCCTGGTGCACACGGTGTGTCGTATGCTGCAGTAAGGTCCACCAATATGACGCCTGCCTTACTGCGCTTTTCAAAGTTATCCTAAAACATGATTTGTGAGTTTTACAATTGGTTGGACAGTGCTCTGGCCAAGGCGAAACGAATCCTGCTTGTTCGTCAGGCAGATGGGGTTAGACGACGGGCTCCAGCGGGCCAGGATAATCCTCTCAAGGAGGTTTGAAGAAGACACACAGTAGTGATATTAGGCGGGAGTTTGGGAGGTGTCGACAGGCTTGTTGGTTTGGGAAGTGCGATGATAGTAAGACCGCCTCCCATATCTTGGAAAGGACTGGTTGGTAATGGCAAAATGTGTAGAATCATGGAGCCCAATCTAGACATCGTGGGCGCATTGCATCAGGAAACTCTGCGGTATGTTAGCAGGGCCCCTGGGCCTTTCCATCTTTAGTTGGCTGATAGCAGAGCTAAGCTCATATAATGAGCAGGATGTTGAAAGAGTAACGGACCCGTCAACGCGGGGGCTCGACAGTTTGGTGATCTCTTTTTTGACAGAGCGAGAGTGATCCTTGTCAATGTTTCTGAAACGACCATTTGCGAAGGAGTTGCTCAGCAATTGAAGTTGGCAGTCACTGGACATGGTTTATTAGTTTCCAGGCTTCCGCTGGAGCGCGTTGAAGTCATTCCTTGGACCGTATCCTCCCAGCGCTCACGGAGTTTCCTGTCCAGGCAGTTGGTCAGATCCGGAAGCCTTGGATTGATGCTTTCCCCGGGTTCAGAATCAGGAAATCATGTAACAGTATCAAATTCATCATCCCGGATGGGATTAAACTGCCGACGGCAGCCACATGGGATGCTCTTCTTTGCTATATTAATAACGGAGTTACACAGTGCTTGTGTAGAATTGTCCAGGTTGGCGGAGGTTGGTGTCGGGAGGTTGGGCACTGCTGAATACCCAGGTTCTTGAACTGGTCCCAGTCTGATTGCGGAAGTTCCACATGTTCACTGGCTTTGTTGGTACAGGCTAGCAAGGCTCTCCTGACGCGAGCCAGTGATGGTCTGTGTTGGGATTTCGGAAAGTGGTCGAGAATACAGTACGGTGAAAGGAGATGGTGTCCATGTTTCAAAAAGCAGGTCAGGATTTGTAGAAGTTTCGACGAAACTGTATGGTTGCTTGGGGTCGTTCAAAAAGTTTTACGCCGGATTTTGAAGCCCAGTCCACTAGGAGCTCCCATTTTTTTCAGGGTTGGTGTTCCTGTACCATAGGTATAATGTAGGACTGTTTAAGCCACCCAGAGTAAATGCAAGGTGCACAATAAGTTGGTAGAGACTGAGTCTGCTTGAAGCCGATGGTTAGGTGGCTTGTGAGGGACATTGGTGACTGACATGAACACCTGCCAATAATTGGGTCGTTGCCCATTCCGGGGGGGGGGGGGGTCTGCAGGTGAGGTGGCAATTTGTTTCCAAATTGGGCTTCGTTCGTTCGTGTCGTGAAGTACAAAAATCACAGTGGAAGATCCGTCTTAACCAGCTGATAGTTTCATCATCCAGGTTGATAAGGCCTGGAATGACTCTTGGCGGAATTGTAGACCTACAGTCATCTATGATGTGGCTAATGGTTTGTGGCTCTCCACAATGCAGTTTTGTGAAAGTTCTGCTCCGATCTTGTGAAGGAGTTCTTTGTACGACCAACGCCCGCTCTGAGTCTGTTGAGGTTTGACCCATGATTTCCTATCAAGGCCACCAGCCTTTGGGCTTGCTAGATGGCTGTCCACAAACTGCTTTAGGTCAAAGGGAGGATGACCATTGCTATTTCCATTGTCATTGATTCAGGATGGTCGATAGGGAATGGGATACTGATGACTGCAGTTCATGGTGGATTGGGTAGACAAGTGATTCGTGGAATTCTCTGATCCTCAAAAGTGTTGGTGGATTTTTGGGGATTAGGTACCAGGTTCATCAACATTTCTGCGCGAGATGATCGTCTGAAGGTTTCTCCTAAGGTTTGCAGGAGCTATGCCAGACAGGATTGTGAGATATTCTACAGGGCGTCGTCCAAAAGGCAACCACTAAAAGTTCATTGCATCATTTCACATTTGATGCTGACGGTAACTAAGCAATACGTGGGCAATACAGTGGGATATCGTCTCGGCTTGTGCAGATAGGGGTACCGCAAAGTCCGGAATGGAACTGTAGTAGCATTGTGTCTACTTGGAGGAGAATCTAAGTGACTTGCGTTGTTCGGAGATGTTGTTTTGCCCTAGTGAGACCTTTCACGTTTATAGTTGGAGCACTTGTGAGATGCCGAATCTGGCGTGGACATCCGGTGATGCCTGCCCTCATGAGGGCAAAGACTGGCATCAGATAAAGTTGTCGTATGACGACGGATGATAAAAATACAGGAGATAAAAAAGACAACAGGAGTAAAAACCGTTTGAAGGAAATATAAAAAAAATATTAGTTGGTCTTTTTTCCTTAATTCTCTGCCACTTATTTGGTCATGGAAAAAAATACAGTACAATGCTGCAATGAAAATTGAAATAAGTCGATTAAAGAAACATTAGCACATTTGAAAAAATAGTGCGCCCTCAAGATTTTTTTCAAAATAGATTATTTTGCATGGTTGTATGGGCGTTATTTAAAACATGACAAAAAGCCATCTCACCGAAATGATTTTAAGACCAAATCAGCTTCCATATGGGTAACAGGCCGATTTTGTAATTTACACGTAGCCGGCGACGTAAATTCAGCGACGACGAAAATGGCGGTTAACACAAGAGCACGATGCCGTTTGCATGTTTCCCACGCTATGCACACTGTTGTCGTCTATAACCTTTGGTTTAATATCAGTGAGTACGAGTCAAAATATTCATGTCAATATATACACATTTGTTGATTAAAGTTATGGAAAACTAAAAGTTGGAATACAATTACTGGAATGTCTGTATCCTCATATCAATGTCCCTATCTGTTTGGGTTATGTTATTTTATGTGGTGAATTGTATCTCTGTTCTTCCCGTGGCATATAGACTATCATTTGAGAGCAATGAGGGAAAATTTCATATTTGTGAAAATGTGCCAGATGCCGCTTTAAGAGTAAGAGCAAAACAATTGTGATAGCGCCACCAAAATGCATGGCGATTTAAAGCTGCAAGACAAGTTACCAAGGAAGCTATTGGGGATTTACTGTACTATGTCTCAGTGTGATTGATAACGCTCATGAATGCGGAGGTGAGCGCGAGCCATGACTGAGTGTTGACATGTGGGCAACAACTTATATACCAAGCTTTCTGGTGTTCTAAAAATAGCAACCAATCCATTTGCACAAGTATCAGCCGCATTACTACTCTCTAAATGTAAAAAGAGTGAAATCTAACTCCCAAAAAGAGTGAAACTCTTTTAAAAACCACTCCAAAATGAGTGGTTGTACTTAGAAGAAGACTGAAAGAGCAAATTCCCACTAAAAGAGTGAAAACAATCCAAAAGTGTGGAGTTCCACTCGTTTCGTGTGTCCTTGTTTCACTCCTCCAAAGTGTTGTCTTCGTTTAACTCCTCCAACGAGTGGAAATCCAATCTTGTGAAGTTGTATTTAAATCTTGAGTGGACAACAATATTTTGGCGTGCGGAGTGGTCTCCAAGGAGTTTCACACCGACTATACCTTCACCTTGTTTGGAACATCTGCCCAAACGAGCAGGTTGTGTCCTTCCCCCACTGGCAAGCCCAGTAAATCAGTGTCAATGACCTCAACGACTGGCCCTGGTACATCACATTACCGTGTGGAAATCCCCCACTGCCACAATCGAGCAGATCGTGTCCGACTCCCTGAAATAGTGAAAAAATTGGGCTATTTTTGGCCATTGCCGCGCCTTGGCGCGGGCCTTTGCCGCGGAGGCGAAATTTTGGTTGGCAACACTGAGTGAAACTCAAACTTGGACTGATACAGGTATTAATAAGTCAACGCAAATGTGGTGAACCATTTTGTCTTATACCAGGCAGTGGATGAAATACAGAGACTTAAACAACAAAACCGTCATCTAACTAGACACAATATGCCCAAAAACCAAGAATTCAAGAACTCAGCGGCATTCAGTCGACTAGATCAATCCACAATTTCATTCTGTGAGAGGGAAATAATATAAATACAAGGCCAGAAACACAGATTAAATGAAAAACTTAAAATGGCTTTCAACAGCGGACAGCTTGACAAAAGCGGTATCTTCACCAACAGCCACCAACCAAACCACTTCCAGAAAAAACTCTTACCAATTTATTCGTACAGACACACCCCAAGTACAACAACACCATCACAACCTAAAAGACACACAAGTACCACACACCAACACAACCTACGGCAACCACCACTACTCCCCCTAAACCTACTCCTCAAAAACCTCCCAAGAGAACCCACACTAAAATCATCACCAATTACAAAGAAACTGTCCTCACACCAAGACGTCCACAAACATGCTGATAGTCATCATTTCTTCTCAAATTTATAGCAGAGATTGATCCAGCCAGATTTTACAGAGGAAAGAATACTAAGTATATGCCAAAGGTGGAGCAAAATGCTGACATTCAAAGACTTGTAGAGGACAGTACTGCCTGCAAACCCAGAAAACTGTGTTCTGCAAGCATGGACCAACAGTACTGCCCATGCTTCCATAGATACCTGTGAACAACAATTAGAGCCTGATTGAAGCAGCGCTCCAAAAATACCCAAAAAGCACAAATAATTATCAGTGGGGGGATACCAAGGGGTTTTGGGAGAAGGGCAAATGGAGTGTCAAGCCCAACATGAATGCAATTTTCACAGAAATTGTCAACAGAGTGCAAGGGTATCCATTTGGTGACCATGTACCCCACTTTATCACACACACAGGTGAACTAAGCAAGGACTGTTTTGGGACAAAGTTCATCTTAACTACAGAGGTCTGGGTTAAAACTTGTCATCAATCTAAGAAAAGATATTACCCAGTAATATTTTCACAATAAACCAACCCAATACAGACACATAAACAATAGCAATCACAAAAAACAACATAGAACTAGCCATGCTCACACAATACATGTACATATAGATGTATTGCAAATGATGTACATAGTTAATATTAACCCTAAAATAAGTTATTCAAATAATGTAATAGTGTTAAATAATGATAAGACCACCAACACATTTGCTGATTGGAAATATTTTGATATTGTTCACTATACCTGTAATAAACTAATCGTAGAATGACGAGGAGTCACAAGAACGTGTCTGATATACTGTACAAAAAACTGGCATGTAAACTAATATCAATAGCACTGAAAAAATGCTGATGTTTACAAAAATGATGAGATAAATCTAATAACATTGACGTTTATCCACAAGAAACAATTAAAAATCGTGAGGTGTGTAAATTGGATTTTAATCCTAATAGGACTAAACCATAAGATAATTTGTTTTGGAAAATGCTATGAATGATAAATTGTAAATATTATACACTGACGAATTTAAACAACATCATAATCTCAGCGGGGGGGGGGGGGGAACCCTAATCTTAATACTAAAATAAATAGGCGTAGTAGTCGAAAAATTCATAAATTAGAAATCATGTTGAATGTAATTAAACAACTTTTCGGTTATTGGTGTTGCTGAAACCTGGATTAAGCCAGATTACATCCATTGATTATTTTAACCTTAAAAAATTAGAAGTTTGAAACTGTAAATAGAATTGATCTCACATAGGTGGTGTAGGTCTTTATGTCCTAAATAATATTCATTATAAAAGGAGAACCGATCTATGCTCACAAAATGTTCTTTTGAATGCGGTGTTCATCGAACTAAACAAACTAATGACAAAAAATAATTGGTTGGGTGTTTTACACATCATAACCATAGTATTAATGAATTCAATAAACATTTTGATCAAATAATACAATAAAAAATTGCTCGGAGAATAAAATAATTTTTTAATGGGCGATTTCCATTTGACATCCTAAAGATCATGATAGGACTATTAGTAATTTCATGCATATCTAATCATATTCATGATTTACCCACTAAACTTAGAACAACCAGTTATTACTGATAAAGTGCTACAATAATTGATAATATATTTAACAAATAAAATTAACAATAGTCGTGGTATCTTAATATTAGACATAGCTGACCATTTTCCAAACTGCACTTAACTGATAATCACTGATATTTAAATAAATAGCAAAACTGACAACGAACAAGAGGACTTCCAATTCTAATATCACAGCACTTAAAGATGCCATGTTTGGAAATTAATTGGGAAAATGTACTAAAATATAATGTGTTAACAATGCTTATAAACCTTTATGGAAATGTTTAAGAGCCTACTGGACAAGGCATACACAATATACTAAGAAAATAGAAAAATCAAAGTCTAAACCAAGATCACCAGTGGCTAAACCAAAGATTAATTAAATGATAAATACCAAAAGTAGAATTTATAAACAATATATAAAGAATAGAACTCCACAAAAATAGAACTAATTAAGACACTAAAGAACAAGTGAATAAGCTCTTCAGACTGCCTAAAAAAAGAATATTTGTAAATCAATTGGCAAAAGAAAGACAAATATAACGAGAGGGCCATCAAGGATGCTGTGGCGTACTCCGAGGTGTGGCGTTAAGTTGTGCAATGAGGTGAAACAAACCAATTAAGTGACACTTCCCAGGTCCTACGTCCCTTAACTGCCATTTTTCCAATCTTCAAAATCACGGAGCGGACCGGTTTTGTTTTTGGGGAAATTGCCCCTAGATCTAACTAGATATAACAAGAAAAATAACGCTACCACCTTTTTGCGGTGATCGTCGGATGTAGTCTTTTTCCGAAAAAGATGTTAGGGATATAGGCTATAGCCAGTGTGAAATTTGTTCATTGTTAAGGCAAACAAAAAAAATCAAGTTTGTTCCCCGTAGTAGTCCAAAAAACCTAAATGTAAAATGCACTTTTTATTTTACTTTTAAAAAAAAAATTGCAAAGGGCTTCCCAGAAATGCTCAAATTGGCTCAATGGCAAGTCAAGACAGTTGCAAACTCATACTTGAGTGTCCAATTATGATTTATAACTAACAAAAAATATTGATTTGGATCACTGGGCATATCTTATAAATGAAAACATCCTATTCATCTGTTTTTTCTTAACAGCAAATCTCCTCGTAAATAAAAGAAAAACAACAACAAATACAGTAAAATGGCTCCAAATTAAATGCATGTGGCCTATATGGCAACAAACTGAATCCCTGCTGACGCCACTATTCAATCACATGGGCTCCACAAACCATCACCTAACCCATTAGATCCTATTCATCAATTACCTGACTACCCCCACCAGGGACTGACTTTAAGGAGAGTGAGAGCGTTAGCTCCCCTACAGCTCTTCTCAAGCACTTTGCAGGAGAGTGATTTAAAGCCTCCCTTGGGAATCTGCCCTCTACCAGTTAGCACTGGTAATGCCTAGAAGTCCCCTTAAAGCTCCTGAGCATCAGCACAGAAGGTTTTGATCAAACTAATGAGATACCAATATCTGAACTCGGGAAATTCAGAGAAAAAATATACTTTTGCAAAATATGAAAGTCTGCGGGGGACCCGTTGTTGCGTGCAGACCAGGAGAGGGGTAAAGTACTATGGAGGTCAAATGTTTGAAACGGCTCAAATCTAATATAATATAGGCTCAAATTATTCCTTAGGGACGCAGGAGTACAGGAAAGTCAATTGGGTCACGCGTGTGGTGCTTCCTTTCCAAGATATTTGGGAAAATAGGCTTAAGGTCATTTGTTTATTCAGAAAGGTCACCAGTTGCAATACCCAGATTGTTTGTAAAAAATATTTTTTAAATGTTTAATGATACTGAAGCCAAATATGAAATGAGTTTTGCATTTCGGCATCGTGATGGTGAACAAATTGTTTGACTTGTTAGCAAAGTAAATTCTCGTCCAAATTTCTTTATAGGCAGGCTAATATTTTAATTCAGGGATATAAGAAGACAATTTGCTCAGCCCTTGTGTTGTGTCTTTTGATTACTCCATTCTATCTTTGTGTATGGTGGTATTGCCCAATACCATGCTCGCCGACTGCAATGTGCTCAAAACAAGTGAATCAGATTCATCATGAATAAAGACTTCCGTTATCATATCAATCCTGCTGACTTTTAAACGCTTGGCATTTTAAACATCAGCACAAAGGGCTGAGCAACTTCGCTTAAATAATGTTTTTAATATTTTTACCGATTACTGCCCTGATTTACTATGAGAGAAAACTTTGTTAGGGTGTCCAGTATATCATCATAATACAAGGGGTAGTGCCCTTTTTTTTTAAAAATTTCCAATTTTTAAGTTTTTTATATATTGTTTAATTATGTGTATAATTATGCAATTAAAAATTGGAACGCTACAGATAACTTAAATCATATCTCTGAAATATAATTTTAAAAGCAAAAATTTTGTTATTTCACCTCTTAAACCAATGGCAAATATGTTATAATTTTGTTTGCCAGTGTGATCTGTGTTTTTGTTGATGTATTATTTTTTTTAATTTTTATATAGTATTTTAAGTGTATTATAAAAGGACCCTTTGAAATAAGTTTTTAGCTGAAAAGGGTATCCTGGGTATCTTCTGCCTGTATTTCAATATGCTATTGTATTTTGTTGTCAATTATCATGTGCATAATTTCTTGTATGATGCTGTGCTGATCTGCTGAATAAAATCAAATCAAATCAAACTCAAATCAAATCTCCTTGTTGTTATAATGGAAGGTGTACAAAAAATTCCCGTAGGACTCTATGGGGACGGGACATTATACCCCTCCCTATGAAAGGGAACCACCCCTATGCAAATACAAGCATATTTGAATCAGTATCATAAATATTAATGTTTTTGTTAAATTATTTTTTTTACAAAGAAATCTTGGTATTACATTGTGACTTTCTTGAATACACAAATGACCCTTTTGCTCTATTTCCCAAATATCTGTGGTAAGGAAGCACCGCACACATGTGACCCAATTGACTTTTTTACTCCTAGTAACCTAAGGAATAATTGAGCTATATTCATTATATTAAGCAGTTCAAATATTTTGACCCATAGTAAACTTTACCCCTCTCCTGGGCACACGCAACACGGGTCTCCGGCAGACTCATATTTTCAAAAGTATATTTTTCTCTGACTTTTCCCGTATTCAGCTCATTGGTATCCCTCTTTTCGTCTAACCAAACCTTCTGGGCTGACGTGTAGCCTATACCCTGATTATGACCAGGGGAGCTTTTTACTGAGCACCAAAACCTTATTTTGAAAAGTCAGTCCCTGCCCCACCCATAACCATCCACTTCCCTCACACCATGGGATACGACTTTGTCCAATTTCAACCCACTGATTTCAGGATTCAATCATACAGGGGCAGCAAAACGCTACCAGACTAACTAATATAGGTTTAAAAAACCTAATTTTTTGCACATTATTGCTTAAGGTACGTGGTATATCAGGGATTAAACATTAAAATATAGATGACAGTTGATGAATTAATAAGCTTGTGTATTGGCCCGAGCCAGTGAGATTAGTAGCAGAAATTATTTACAGTACACATTAACTGTTTTCTCACTTTATTACAACTTCCTTCGACAACGACATTTCCCCAATTTTTTTCAATTTCCCCAGAAATTGGTAAAGTAAAACTACATCCTCTGTTGACCTGATATATATGGTCGGAATGGTCCGAGTTATAGGTAAACCCTGACTATGTTTATAAAGCTACAATGCATTTACACTAGACCTTCCCGCTTTCCCTCGCCCTGTCCCTGTCAGCCACCCACCACCACCAATCCACCCATTATAATAAAGGCAATTTCGCCACCTGTCACCAAGTATTATCACTGAGCCTGTCAAACCAGGTACTTAAAAAATGTTGTCAGTACAGGATCTCTCCTGCAACTTTGGGGTCTTTTTTTTCAATTTTGGCTTTCTTCTGGCTTTCTTATACTCTATTCATCGGATATGTGACCCCTACCATTTTTGCGGAGGTGAAAAATTCAATGAGGCTCAGGGACTTCTGGTTAATCAGTTTATTGTGTGGAATGTCAAGGCCTGAATACACTATTGTGCATTTTCCATACATGATGAAATTGTATTTATTGGCAGGTGAGTGGGTTATATGACTTGAGTGTCCTCCAAGATAATCCGGTGTGCACGTGCATTTGAAATGTCTTTTCTTTCATTTTCTTCCCTCTCCGACTGAATAATAGGTCCAAAACTCCAGGGGGACCAAACGTAAACAACAACGGAACGACTATATATAAACCTTACCCGGGGGGGGGGGGGGGGGGGAGACTGATTTGAGGCCCAAAAAATGGGGTCCTCCAGAAACTAGGTTGTCCAGAAAATTTAAGAAAATAACTGGCGATCTCCCTCAATTCGCAGCTACTTTTTGAGGGGTTTTGAAGGAACATTTGGTAGAATGTGGCTTTGGACCTGAAAAAGTAGGGTCTCTGGAAATTGTCCTAAAATGGGTGTCACTGGAACTGAAAAGGCCTGAAAATAGGGACTTATAAGTTGTAAATAACCATACTTCCTCCCATGTTGATAACTCCCCCCCCCCCCAACCTGTACATTTAATTGTTTGTGGCGCTGTCCATACAATACCCACATTTTGAAACATTTAATTTGTTATAATGTTCCACATGTTATTTAGCATTAACATTTAATTTCCCAATTCACACACATCAAGCAACATGCACACATGCCAACACACACACCACAAATTGTACACATGACAATAAGTTCATATATAATACAGTTGGCATTCAAAGGAAAAAAGAATATTTTTTGTTGTCATTACAGAAGAAAACTTCTACTTTAAGAGTACATGTGTGACAAAAGCATTTATTATTGCACTCCTATACCTAGTGTAAAATTACTAGTGCATGCTATATGAAAGAACTGCTGCAGAGTGTCAGGGTCACTCTAAGCAAAACAGCCAAAACATCCAGGCCTACACATAATCACATTGGTGTATATTAATACTGACCTTTAATGTCTCAAACATGGTCCCTGTTTCTTGGTTGAGACCTTACACCAGCATGCAAAGAGTCGCCATACAATTACATGAACCAAGAGTATTGACTATGAATTTAGTCTAAACAAGAATGTGTTACAAGGTTACAAGTGTAACACTTTTCTGTGCGTTCCTTGATAGTTATGCCCTGTTTCTTCTTGCGTGTTAATGTATTCCAAGGGGGTGAGTGGTTTGGGCCCTATAGACCGACCTTTTGCTCAACTCCTCCCTATAACTGTTTTGTTTTCATACTGTTGAGTAAGGTAAATAAAGTTTGATGAACATATTAATCTAATCAACCCCCGAACTCTGCTATAGACTTACCTCGTAGCCACAAACACATGGAAAATACTAAATAATATAATTATAAAACTACTAGATCTTTAATAAGGAATTTAGCTTAGATGATCAAATTTAAATGATCCTACAATTCCAGATCATTTTTAATGACTTCTTCATAAACATAGCCCAAATCAGGTTAAACAAATTCCAAATACTTAATTACCAAACTTTTCAACTTATGCTCACTAATCCAATTGAAATATGTACAATGTTCTTTACTCTCATCCACAGGGATAAGTAATTTAAAGTTATAATAATTTAAATGCTAAAAAAGTCCAGTCTGATGGCATGCCAGCCTTAATTATTAAAAAAAACTTGCTAGTGAATTAAGCATTCCCCTACCTCATTTACAACATGTCACTAACACCATTCATACTAACCTGATCAACTTTAAAAAGCCAGGGTCATTCCCATTCATAAAAAAGATAGTAAAACCAATTTTCTAACTACAGACCAATTTCAGTTCTACCGTCTGGTTTTCAAAAATGTTAGAGCGTCGTGTTTTTAAATAGATGTTCTCATATTTTAGACAAACACAATATACTCGTTGAAAACTCAATTCTGGCTACCGTCCGAAACACTCTCCACAAGTAGGTATAACAAAGCTTGTGCTAATTACTCAAGCTTCTCCATATAATCAACAAAAGCTGCTGGGGTATTTTTTGGACCTTTCCAAGCATTGACAACCATAAATCATGACATCCTCTTTAGCTAAAATGTTAACTATAGGCTTCATAGGTAATTGTCTTGGACGGTTCAAGAAATACGCTATCAAAAACAAAAGGGAACCCGTCTTTGTGGATTACAATAGTCACAATCTACCCACAAAATATATCAAACCGGTATGCCCCCCAAGGCTCTATTTTAGGCCTTGGGATTTATCCATTTCGTTAATGATCTCCAAATGCTGCTCACGAATTGTTTTTATATATATATGCAGATGATACCAGTGCATTTACAACATCACTCATTGATATTAATCAACTACACAATTATGATAATGGTATCAGTAAATAAACATCTGGTTCAAGTCAAATAATTTTCACTAAAATCTTAAGAAACTAACTACAAATGCTTTTTTGGCACTCAAAATAAAGACAACAAACTAAATAACCTTTGAATATCTCCATCGATGATACTAAAATAATCAATGTTAATTGCTTGTTAAATTTTTAGGAGTCACTATTGACAAAAACCTTACCTGGAAAATCACATGAGAATTAGGGAATAAATGTTCTAGTATTAGTATTGGAATTTATATAAGTAAAACATTTTCTAAACTAAACTGGGGGGGCACGTCTTTAGTCTCTCTATAACCCACTGTTTCTCTCACAACATTACTCTTGTCTCACTGCATGGCAAGTGCATGCCATTCGAACGGAAAAACTGCATGTTCTTCAAAAGCGTGCACTGAGAGCAGGGAGCAATAGTGTTACAGAAGTGCATCAAATCCTTATTTAGTTAAATACATCACTAACCATAATGGATTTGGTTCAGAAGTAGATAAGGTCATAATTTTTCACCAAGATCGTGCACTTCTGGACAAAGCAATGAAACTTGGCAACAAACCTTCCTTGGGGTATATAAAGCAATTTCAGAAGGGGTGCCCAAAAATTCGCCACAATATTACGTCCTAGGCACGGCCCTTTTTTTACATATTTCGTAGTAATTTAAAATCCATTACTTTCATAACATATCAATTTGGTATCATAATTAAAGCTTGGAGAGAGTTAGTAGTGCTAAACATTATCGAAATATTTGAATATTTTGTAAGTCAGAGGTTCCGTTTGTGGGGGTCATTAAGGTCAGACGATACCCTGGGCCAGTATTGTGGGCTTGATAACCGTAGTTAAGAAGGCTTGGTGTCAAAGTGGTCAAAATCCAAAATGTGATATCCCATTGATCACTCCTATGGTTTTGTGAAAAATTGCATTGAGAAGCCACAACTACTTTACTTACTGCAATAATATGTCCATAACCACGCCCAGTGTATTATTAATGGTCACACTAAGTCATAACTTACCATTTAAATTATACAATTCTAATATTCACTTGTGATATTTTCCAGGTTATTGATAAGCCAGTCATATTAGGAAAACATAATGACTAAAACCAATGGCAACGTATCTATTATCCAGAATGTATTGTGAAAACCTTTAAGAACAATTAATTCAAAAGTTTTACCAAAATCCTAAAGTAGTAAGAATATGTAGGAGGGCAAGGGTTATACAAAGGGTCAAACTAGATTGAAATTGCCAAATGATCGAAAAGTCTGTTCATAGCCTTTCAAGGATTAAAAAGGTATGTTCCTTATCTGGAGTAGTATCTTAATTGTTATGAAGGCAGAAATAGGTTCAAGTGTCATAAGTGTAGTAAAATTTAAGATTTCCCCCATTTGTTATAATATTACTGGTCTACTGTATGGAGCCCAAAATATATATACTTGTGCACGCATATATGATATTTTTATTGCATATTGGACAAATTTACCCAGGATGACCTTGACTCTTTGATGTGCCTATTGGTAATAAACTATAATCCCAGATCATGCGAACATAATAAAATAAAATAAAAACAATTAAAAAGAATAATAATATTAAAATAAATTTAAAACAATCATAACATTTTTAAAGTTAATAGCTTTGATCCAAGATCAAACGTATTGATACAGATGAGTTTTGGGTTAAGGTAATTCAATCAAAATAAAAAAAATATAATTATATCAGTAAAAAATAAAATAATAGTACTAATACAAAAGACGTACCCAAGATGATGTCAACAAATAGTCCCATAAGCCAGTTCTGTACGTGCCTTAAAATGCGAGTTTGTTGCACCCACCTGGTATTTAATTTTCCAATAGATCACATTGAAGGGGGTGTCCCTCTGACTAGGATTAGTATGTTTTCCGCCTCGAAAAGTTGCACATTAGCGCGTAATGCCAATTTTCAAAATGGCCACCATTGTTTTTATGAAAAACTGCTATTGTATTTGCATTATAGATAGGAATTTCATCCCGGACTAAACGAAATAAAGTTCCTACCTTCCTGAAGTGGGCTTAAACATTTAAGTGTCCAAGATGGCCGCCGCGAGGAGGCATGTTTTGTTTAATGTCTAAAATTGTCAAATAGATGGGGTAAGAATGCGAGTAATATTTTGGAGAGCACCAAAAAGAGATTTCAATGACATTTGCGTATTGCGGACATGATCATAACTCATGATGAGGGCGGCGGTTATACCACCCGCTCCGGGGGACCTATATCAAGAAGAAAACCCCCCTGCACATCTTTTTTTCGGACATAATAGAACCATAACGAAAACTATTGATAATATTTTTCAGTGAAGTTTCTCTTGTACTTCTGGATAATCGCAGACCACTCAACCCTAGTTTACGCTGGGAAGGAGGCTGATCTAGGCAGTGGAGAAGAGAATGAGCCTGTTGGTACTAGGCCAGAGACCAAAATAGCACTTGATGTGCTCGAAAGAAACTTAGGTCACCATATTTCAAATTTCCCTCTACATAGAACCAATGTTTTTCACTTCGTCATGAGCAATTTTTTTATTTTTACTGGGGAAACACCTATGACGTTACTGATTAGTCCTTAAATACAGTCCAACAAACACACCCATTTATTATGATTTTTTATTGTATGATTTTAATTTTTTTTTTTTTTTATTTTATCAGGTCGGTAATAGCTGTTGTCTTCCTCTTACATAGTTCAGTTTAAACTACGTTAGATGGCCCAATAGTAACCAGCTATAGTAACGCCACTCTCTAGGACAAGTCCCCCCCCCCCCAATACACCCCCCAAAACTTTAATATTTTTTACATCGTGGAAATGATTGAGGGTTATTAAGAAGTGTTGTTTTTAACATCAAAAAGATGGGTAGGCCTGCTTTTCTTCTTCCTGATTTTTAAAAAAAAACCACGTACCCTAAGCGAATATAATCCCCGCCATCTTTAAAAACAAGCCTGTACTGAATATAAATGCCAATACCAATTTCTTTTTGGCCTCCCCAAATAGCATCCAGGTTCTTATTTGCAACATTTGCCATTTAAGTTCATTTAAGCAAAATATGCCTCCTTGCGGCGCCATCTTGGACACCTAGATGTTTAAGCCCCCTTCAGGCAGTTAAAAACCTTGGTTTCATGTCAGTCTTGATAAAATTTCTATCTGTAAATGAAAATTATAATGGCGGTTTTTACAATACAATAAAACAATGGCGCCTTTTTAAATGGGCAGGATACGCTAATGTGCAGCTTTTCGTGGCGGAACATACCTCATCCTAGTCATAGACATCCCCTTTAGGGTGCTATATGGGAAAATTATCACTAATTGGGTGCAACGAACGGAAAATCTGATGAGGTCAGCTTATGTACTAAAATAAAAGAAAGAGTCTATCCACTTGACGTTCCTGCTCCAAAAAGCTGATTCTTATAATTTGTTCCAAATAACTGGAATTTGATTAATGAACACAGCTCGTTGGATACAA
Organism: Ophioderma brevispina; assembly: GCA_023653785.1. Classification (NCBI taxonomy): domain Eukaryota; kingdom Metazoa; phylum Echinodermata; class Ophiuroidea; order Amphilepidida; family Ophiodermatidae; genus Ophioderma; species Ophioderma brevispina. The sequence continues at coordinate 35,308 of JAMKCH010012823.1, forward strand.
GATACCCAGATATTGCGTAGGATTTCTTTCTGGAAGTGACCTTGTAACAATTGAAGCCCAAATACCCATTTGAACCTTACACTTTATACAAACTGCTACAAGAAGTACCCAACACCAACTAGTTCACAGAATACCACCGGGACGCCCTTAATACGGATATACTTAATGCAAACAGGAGGCATTTCTTTACCTATGTTTAAAGAAAAAGCCAAAACGAACAAAACCAAAAACAATGAAAGAGCAGATTTAGAGAGTTTTTCCTATTGGTGACTGACAACGAGAAAGCAGTGCCGAACACAAACACAAATGGCCAAAAAAAAGTTGAGCAAACTAACCCCATCCATAGAAAACTAAGGGCTCTGTATGTCTGTGTCATCAAATACCAGATTTGGCAACTAACATCTTACAAAAAAAAGGGTGGATCTTGTAATTCGGAAGTGAACAACAACAAACACACGTATTTCAGAGGCAGCCGGCGGTAACCTGCGCCAACACGTGTTGACAACTCTGACTAACTCAGCTTGCTGAAAGCTGGGCACAAAAAGGCAAGACCAGTGTGGCCAAAAACAGACATCAGTATGATGGGGGCATAGGGGCAGGCGGTGGTATACTTTGGCAAAAGCTTTGAACGGAATCAGGTGGCGGTTTATACAGCTCACCCAAACTAGAATTAGGGGATGATGCGGCGTGTGGGGGTTGTCAGATTTGTAGTGCTTGACTGTAAGAGGTGGACCCGGATTGGTCAAGGCTGTCTAAATTATTTCACCAACCGGGGGGGTCAACGAGCCGGGGTGAGTCTACAGCCTCATTGTCATTCGGAAATACAATTGAAAAGATGAGAGTATTGGGCTTTGAGGAATGTTCCTACCGATGTTACACACTGTCATCAGTGCCTAAGCGATGAAAAAAGACAACCCTATTTTACGGGCGGCGGGGGAGTGGAGGTCAGTAAAGTAAAAGCTGGGGGGTTGAAAAAGGATAGATCGGGTGTGCTAAGGGGAAGAGGTTTAAACGAGAAGTAGAGAAGGGGGGATGGAAGGAAGTTTGGTGTGCAGCCTTATCTCTTCTTTTCTTTCCTTCTTAGAAGAGATTGGAGAAAAGGAGGGGGGGGGGAGCGAATTTTTTCTTTTTGTTTTAAAATTTTTTTCTTTCCTGGAGATCAAAATTGCCTAAAAAATAGCCCAAAAATCTGAAATCACGAGAAAAAAATGAAAAGTTTTTAACAAATTTGCTAAAAAAAAAAATGCCAAAATTGATAAAATTGGGCTAAACACAGCTGATTTTACATGATTTTTTTGAAAAACTAAAAAATTAAAAAAAAAAAAAAATCTGCAAACTGAAAAATCAAGGGTCAGTCGGGGGTGGCCCGTAAAACAGGTGTTTTTATTTTCGTCGCCTAAGGGACAAATCTGAACAAATGATGGACAATGGGGGCCCAACCTTCCAATACTGTGATATCATTTCTTGATTTCATATAGTTCTTATGTGATATTGATGTGCAGTCGCTATCACCAAGACTTTCTTGCTATACACAGAGTGCGGGAAGCACTAGAACCCTGGGTCTTTGCCTACGTATGGATTTCACTTCATGCATAAAATTGTTGGCCGTGAAAAATCAGAGGGTAGTGTTTGATGACATTCTGGGTTTATCAAAAAAGGCTATGGATAAAGTGCTCCCGCATGTCCCATCAAAATTCTCCAGCTCTTAGAGGCTTCTGGGTTGGACTGCTAGTACAGGGGGACTACTGATGTGCTGGATGAATGGTTGACCAGCGCCTGAAATCTATGTGGGTAGGGGACCTTGCTCCTGAATATCCAAGGTAAGTTGAGAACTGCTGAAGTATGTGCTGCCAGGAAATTACCCTCTATTGCTTATGAACTGGCAATTGGTTCTCCACTCGCCACGGAGTTTTTGCTCTGACTTTGTGGGACCAAGAACTTCTAATTATTCGTTTTTGAATTTTGGACAATTGTATTTGAAAGTTTACTCTGACAGAAGTATTAAGACCTGAACTTTCAATCCTATCAACATTCTTGTGTTTGCATGACAATGTCTAACACAACCCCCCCTTGTGGACGACACACAAAAGTGACTTGTGAGTACTCATGTTTAGTACATCCCGTTTGCAAACTTTTTTAGTTTTTTTTTACAGATCTGTACACATCACTAGTGCGATTAAGCTGAAGCAAAAAAAAACAAAGATAAAAATCAAAGCTGTCATCTTAGGGTTAATTTCCCAATGATAACCGTTGTGGACGTACGCTGCAGAAATATTTTCAATTTGTACATCCTCAACGAAATGCCATCATTTCTTATAATGAACACAGATTCTTAAAAAGACAAACGTTTTAAATCAAGAAGTTATTACGTAACTTTCAAATTGCATCTCTGTTTTAAATAACATCAACAGTAGTACGAGTGCTTGATAGTGCCACTTTGTAATGTACGGCATCAGCATGTCACTTTTTGTAATATCCCACAAAATCTAATTTGTGAAATTGGATATGCTATTTGGTCATGAAACTACATAGTAATTACCTTTGGATATGAAACAAAAATGAAGTGATTTCGGATGATTTTTATTTTTTTCAATGTCCAACTTTTGGTTTACATAATTATGGAACTGTCCTTTATTGTATGCCACGCCATGCCGTGGGAATTTGATAACCAAATTTTGGTGGAAATTTAATAATCAAATGACCTCCATGACCTTTAATGACCTATAATGACCCCAAAGCTAAGATATCTACGAAAGTATCTTGTAGACAATCTTTATTTTCCAGGCTTTATTGAATACCATACATGATAGGTTTCAAGGGAATTTCCATTTTGACATAATTAGCAATATGCAAAAAGGGGGCGGGCATATGACCGTCATTAATGAGGTCGCGATTTTTGGCACACAACCTTCTTGCTAATTTGGCTTTGTGCACACCCAAGGAATGTTTGTGCCAAGTTTCATGCTTTTGTCCATAAGTGCACGATGTTTATGTTTATCTACTACACGATGTAACTTAATATTGGTACAAGTTCAGTACAAATGTAGCAATAATCTCTTACCCTCCACATTTTGACAACATGTTTGTAAAAAATGCTGAAAAAACCACACTTATTCCTACAGACATGCTTCATACTTTCAAATACCCTATATTAAAAAACTTGAATTGAGTGGTAAATCTATATCTTACCTTGGCGTTAACCAATGGAACCACCATTCTCCATTCCCATAATGTCAAAAACATCAAAAAATCTTCATTCTTTTAAACTTAATTTATAAAAAGTCACTTATATCAAACTATAACAAAATAGACATAGAGTCTGGAACTTGAACAGGCCATGATTAGGCTTATTCTCCAGTAACTTTCTTCCACATTACCCTTCCATGTATGATATACAATTACATTATTTACTATGTATGGTGATATGTTTAATATTGATGTATGAGTGTGGATAGAAATAAATGTTTGTATTTAGGTTTAATAGAAATTTCTTACCTCCCTGGTATGACAAGTCCACCTGAGTATGCTCATCGTCATCGTCATAGTAACCCGCACAACTTACACGGCTGTTGTTTGTCGTGATCAACACTAGTAAATGAAAATTACAAATTTGATTGAGCAATCAGGAGTATTTAATACACAGTTCTCAACTATAGTGCCTGGACCAAAAAGGTCAAACAGATTGTAATTCTTAGGTTTGAGAACCAATTTGCACTTTATATTTTCCTCATCTTTTTGTATGTTTTGGGGCATTTTGGGCTGGTTGGAGGGGCAGATTTGGTGTGCGGACAGCCAATTGAAAACCCCTAATTTTTGTTATTTTTAAATATCAGATGAGAATGTAAGCAATTTAATTTTATCAATTTTTAACAATTTTTAAAGAAGACAAAAATTACAGCCACAGGGGCCTATGGGAAACAACCAACAAATTTGCTCATATTCACACAACCACCAGATCAGACTCAACAATATTTGTGAATACGCTTTTCCCAAGATATTATTGAACCATGAATGAAACAGAAGTTACTGGAATCACAAAATTGCAACTTTAGGTGTAATTATTAATAATCTGAAAATCATTGTAAAATCTGTGTTGCCATTGATATTTGGTTATCACACGTATGTCTGTATATTTTTATTTTGTCAAATAAATGAGACTTTAACACTGTATTAAGATGTTTGACTGTTTGTTTGTTAATGAATGCAGGCAGGTTATGATTAGAGTCGCATCATGAACCCTGAGATCCTCCAGATGACCTACTATTCATTGAAGCAGAGAATATATTTTAAGCAAGTAATTGTTGTGTTCTGGTTCAGGGATTCTATCAAAAGTGAGTTAGGCATACCTGTTTTGCTGTAATTAAGGTCAGGTATGTTCTGCTCAAGGATTTCTTTCTATCACAATTAGTTGGGCACACCTGGTTTTTGCAAGGCAGGTTGTTCTGGTTCATGGATTCTATCACAAGTCAAGTTGGGGTGGACCTGGTTTTCTGTGAGCAGGAAAACGGCTCACTCTCAGAGCAACCACTTTTAGTTGGATTTTAATGGAAGTCCATCAAAGCACCACTGTTAGTTGGATTTTAATGGAAGTCCAATCAAGCAACCACTTTTAGTTGTATTTGTAATGAAGTAATAATGAGAGGTTAACACAGCTGTTTGACCCATGCAAGTTGTCTCTTATTTTGTGAGCGATTTTAAAGCCAGTGGCGACCACAATTGTGACAACTGTTATAAGTAGGCACATGCAAAAGCTAATTGACCTCGCAAAAATATGAAAAATCTATTGCGGGAAATCCTTGCCATATAGGCCTACGAATGTATGTTTAGGCCCTCTATATGCCAATTCTACCATAGAGAGATGTGTTAACTAGATTTAAAGAAAATTCAATCTGCCCGCAAAATGAACAGTCGTAACAATTTACGAGGCTGATAGTCAACGGTACAAATAATCCAAAGTAGTGTCAAAGTTGATGTTGCTGTTGATATTTTTTGTTTTTTTATGTTTTTTTCATAATAAATGAGACTTTTCAAAACAGCTATGTGAAAAGTCTTGATGCTTTAGTTTGTTTTTTTTTTTTTTTTAATTTTGTATTTTTGACAAAAAAACAATATATGCGCAGCCCTGCCACTGTGACATAAGTACTATTGATGATAAATTGACAGCAAGTATTGGGGGATCAATATTGCCATAGATGACCGGTATCTAAAACATTTGAATGAACAACTAGCAAAGAAGTGGATATATGTTTCATTGTAAGTTAACAAACCAGAAATTTATCAGAAATTGCTAAGACAACAGTCCTATTTTTTAACTATGGTACAATTTTGCTTACAAACATACTGACATTACTCAATTGTACATGTAAACGGAGAATTACGTGGTGCATAATTCAAGATGTACCACCCACAACTGTGCGTTGTAATCACATTTTATTGAAAATATGAACATTGCTCAGTAATATCTGTAACCCTGCCAAAAAAGTTATAGAGCACATGATCTTGTCATGTCCTATCATTTTGCCAAGCTACAAAATTCATAGACAGGCGACAAACCACAAGTGTCGCCGGTGCGCAATCACTTGCATTATGAGTTGCAAATGATGATTAGACAGTTTGAAGTAAATTCCGCGGCATTAGTGTAGCCAAGCAGGCATTTTAAAAAGTGTAACCGAAATGTATGAAAATACATCGCGGCCGTGGGACCGCTTGTCGTCTGCCATGCGGTGTGAATGGGTGCAAAGGTGAAATGAGGTCACCAAGGTCACATGAGGTTCCCAAGGTCACATGGGATCACCAAGGTCACATGGATCACAAAGGTCACATGGGGCACCAAGGTCAAAGGGGTCCCTGAGGTCACATGGGCCCACAAAGGTTGCATAGGGTCACAAAGGTCACATTGGGTCACAAGGTCACTGGGTCACAAAGGTCACAGGTCCACATAGGGTCACCAAGGTTACATGGGGTCACAGGTCACCACCCTTCCCCGACGCACCCCACCCTTCCCCGACGCACCCCACCCCCGACAACCAGATGACACCACCCCGACCCCTCCCGACGCACCCCTCCAGACCCGACTCACCCCACCTCGCCACTTAAACCCCACCTTCCCCCTCTATAGATTCACAAACAAGATGCATTTTAGTGATACAGCAATTAGATATTTAATTACGCTCATTTGCAACCTAAGCCGCATGTATCAGGGAACTTTCAAATGGACAAAGAAGATGCGCACCATAATGGGTTTTCGTGCAGTGAAGGGAATCTTGAATATCGGCATATACAGTTTCAAAAATATAGCGTACTACGCATATTTTGCATATCAATTAGCTCATTTGCCATATGTAATTCGCCCGCAACTGCCCAACATCTCATCAGGTCGAGAACTCTTTAAGCCACTTCCTTCCACCAAGTGAATGATTATACGCCTTACGAACTCCAGATAACTTGACAACAGCCTTGCGGGGACAGGGTTGTCATTTTGATCGGCCAAAAAAGCTACTTAATATCATGCAGATGAAACATAATGCAGCCCAAACGCTACAATATTTTGGTTTTGGCAACCCACTTTTATCCACCCTACAAGCTGTGAAGTTAAATCCGGGATTCGCGTTCAGCAAGCAGAGCATTTCAAAAAGGTAACCGAAATGTCTGAAAAATATGCAATAAGCTCATAAAATTCTGAATATGCAAATAATGCAGCCAAAAGTTACACATAATTTGCGGCAACCTCACTCTATAATCCTATCACGTTTTAAGTAAAAATCGGGATAGCGTTTAGCATGCAGAGCATTTTAAAAAAGGTTAACCGAGTTATACGGACGGACATATGGACGGACACACACAGAAATTTGGGACGAGTATTTGCCTCCATGAACATTTCATTAAGGTGGACACAAAAAATGGTACAGTGATGTTGATTTTTACAAGGAGTTGGAAAAATATTGCTGATTATATATAAACAAGGCGGTGCTCAAACCACAAGTGTACGCCTGGTTGTGCGCGATCCTTGCATTGATGAAGTTTGGCAAAATGATAATTAGAAAGAGAACAAATGCACTGGAGAGGAAGTGTTACCAAAGGTCACATGGGGTCACAAAGGTCAAATGAGGTCACCAAGGTCAACATGAGGGTACACCCACACGCCCGCCCCGCCCCCACCCTCCCCCGACGCCACCTTCCACGACGAACCTTCCCCGACGCACCCTCCCCCTCCGTGACACCCCCACCCCCTTCGCATTGCACCCTGACCCTACCCCGGCACACAGATTGTGGAAGGGGCCAAGGTGACTGAGGGGATACCAAGGCTTCATTGAGGTCATTCAAGGTCACAGAGGTCACCAAGGTCCCATGGGGAAACACAAGGTCACATGGGGTCACCAAGGTCACATGAAGTCACCAGGTCAAAAGTCCACCAAGGTCACACAGTAACAAAGGTCACACAAGATCACAAATGATCACACAAGACACAAGATCACAAGGTCACACAAGGTCACCAAGGTCACATGAGGTCACTCCAGGTCACATGGGGTCTCAAAGGTCACATGAAATCACCAAGGTCATAAGTCACCCAGGTTACAGTCGTCATCAAGGTCACATGGAGGTCACCAAGGTCAATGAGTCACCAAGGTCACAAGAAGCACCAAGGTCACACAAGGAAGTCACCAAGGTCATCACGAAAGTCACAAAGGTCACACAAGGCACAAAGGTCACATGAGGTCGCCCCGGCACCCATCGCCGACGCACCCCACCCTTCCCAAACGCACTCCACCCGACCCTACCCAGAAGCACACCACCCGACCCCCTCCAGACGCACCCCACCCCGAGCACCACACAACCACCTCCACCGACGCCACCCACCTCGCCACTAAACACCCCACCCTGCCCCCTCCCCAACCCACCCCACCTGCTCCTCCCCAACACAGACACCCTGCCTACCTCTCCAACACCCCACCGCCCTCGTCTCCAACCACCCCACCCTGCCTTCCTCTCCCAAAAACCAACCCTTACCTCTCCCCACACCCCACCCTTCCCCTCCCCAACACCCCACCATGCCCCCTCCCCAAACACCCACCCTGCCCCCCATATTGATTCACACAAAGATGATGGGATAGTAGTTTGCATGTAGCAAAGGAATCGCATATCCGATGTACATTTTAGTGATTTCAGCAATTTGCATATGTATGTAGCTCATTTGCATAACCAAGCCGCATGTATCAGAAACTTTCAAATAGCAAAGGAGATGCGCACCATAATGGTTTTTCGTGCAGTGAAGGAATTTTGCAATTGATGTGACGTTCAAAAGATAGCGATTACGCTGATTTTTGCATATTAATGAGCTTTTCATTTGCATAGTGAACTTGTCCAAATATCCCAACTCTAATCAGGTCGAGAACTCGTTATCCGCTTCCTTCCACCAAGTTACCATCCATTATATGCCTTACAGAAATCCAGATAAACTTGCACACAATCCTTGCGGGAAAAGGGTTATCATTTTGGACCGGCCAAATAAGCTATTATATTCGTGAAATATGCAAATAATGCAAACAAAAGCTACACATAATATTCTGGCACCTCATCTACACCCTACCAAGTATGAAGTCATCGGGATTAGCGTTTAGCCCGCAGAGCACAGCATGTCCAAAAAGGTTAACACGAAATGTCTGAAAAAGATATGCAAATAAAGCTAATTAAAAATTCATGAATATGCAAATTAATGCATCCAAAAAGCATACACATCTAACTATGGCGGCACCTCACTCTATCATCTATCAAGTTTGAAGTAAATCGGGGATAGGCTTTAGCCTGCAGAGGCATTGTAAAAAGGTTAACCGAGTCATTAGACTGGACATACGGACACACAGCAATCTGGACTAGTATGTGCCTACATGAACACGGACATAGGGACACACAGCAATCTGGACTAGTATGTGCCTCCATGAACATTACGGTCGGCCGGACACAAAATCAGGATTTCCATCAGGATTTCCGGTTAACATGTTAGGACCAACAAGACATCTAATTTTGGGATTTCTTGGCTGCCACCAACTTGTCGAACTTCGCAGTATTATCTAGCGCCCTCACTAAATCCAGTTACCACGCTTTTCGCTTTTCACTTGAAGGGCAGTGAACTTAGATTCGATGAGGGAGCTAAGGTGGGACCGAGCCCAACAATGCGATTATCTTTTCCTTTTTAATCCTCTCTACCAATACCGGCTAAATATAGTACAAGGACAACGTAGCCCTTATGATATTTTTACATTCAGCAGATGGCATGCTTTGGTAGGGTTTAATGAAGTTAACAGACAAATTTTAAGATATTCACATAAAACCATGACTAATTATAATAAAATGTCCATGCTGGTACGTACCTTGTCTGTACAAAGGCATCTAACTTGATGCTCCGATATCTTGCGCTTAGCCTGCACATGTAAATATTCATAACGGGGATGACTACAATATCTGATGTCTCTAGAGTCGGTCGACTTGTTTTCTTGTCACTTTTGGTGGTGGTTTTCCCATCAATTGGTGCTGTTACCGCCTTGGATTCAGATTCCACCAATGACATCAGTGACAATTCACTGTCCGTTAATGACGAAGGTCCTTTGAACCTCTCCTAGTGACATCTCTCATCTCTCGGCTGTAGCGGTATTTATTGGCTTTGGCCGAATTTCCCCGTGTGAGCTTGCCAAACATGCGTCCTATGGTTCCTGTAGGTTTTAGCTGTGACGCTGTCGCAGGATCAACTTCCAACTTTTCTTTGGATGAACGGGGAGTCAGAAGTCTGCGCAAGGCATGAGGACTGTTGATTCGTCTTCGGCTTCCTTTCTTTTCTTGGGTCTGTTACGCGATCTCGGCTCATCGTCACTGTGAGAGTCAAGAGATAAACTAGCAGACATGGGACTTTGTGATCTGAACACTTCATCACCGTCATCACCCGACTGTTCTCGCTCTATCATAACAAAATCACTTGATATTCCTGAGGGTGAACGTGATTGTTCACTAGTAGCGTCAGATATTATTAATGCTTTGTCTGGTTTGCTGCCATTTACACCATCCACTACGCTGCTCAGAGCGAGCTTACGTTTCAGAACTTCATGCGTAGTACCATTTTCCCCTCCCTGTGATGGGTTTGGATCATCTGACTGGCTAACACTAGCCAAGTCTTCTGATTCTATGGTATCTGCCATTTGACTAGGATCAGGTAATTGACACTCTAAATCTAATGCTGGTAATGGTGTTATGGACGGCACTCTCCCTTTACTGTCTAACACAGGGCCTGGTGGTGTGAGGTCAACTTCCTTCGAAGCCAACACTGGGGGATCATCTATATCAGTCACTAACATGGGAGGAGGCGATGATGAGCTACCCACATCACTTTCTTTCTCAGTATCTGACAGGGGAAGTGGGAGATTGATGGCATCTTGCTTGGTCTCTTCTGGGGTTTCACACTTTTGTTCATCTTTCTCATATCCATGCAGAGGAATGGGTGGAGGTCCTATGCCAAATTCTTGAACTGTTTCATAGTTATTCTTTGTCTTGGTCTTTGACTTTGGGCCTGCACTATTCAAGTCTGAAGTGCTCTTATCAGCACATGCTTCTGAATGTTCTCTGTCAGTTTCTTTTATATCTTGCTCCTCTTCCTTTGACTCCATCTCCTTCTCAAGATGACCATTATTTCTCTCTGTTTCCACACCATCACATTGCTTGTCTTCTTCACACACATTTTCTTCTCCCTCCTCCTCTTGTCCATTACTGGTCAGATCACTTTGGTCAATCTGAAGCTCTGGTGTTTCTAGTTTGGTCACAGTGTATATTGCAATGTGACCATCAGCAGTGCCAACCCACAGAGTATCTTCAAAAGGTAAGATAGAGGTCACTTTGGAAGCTGCTTGGCTGTCATGAGGAGCCTGTAATGAAACACAAATAAGAAAGAGTGTGATTAGACAGTATGTCCTTTAACCCCCTGAGGCCAATTTTACTGGTTATACATAAAGTTATATGATGTATTTGTCCAATCAGAGACTTGGTAAGAAAAGCTTAAAGGTTTGTACAGATATATAGAATGCCTGTTTTGATTGGTTAATAAGAGGTTATATCATGCTATATCATCAAATAAGCCAATCAGAGATGCTGTAAGAAAGGTGGTAGACCTCAGGGGGTTAACATTGAGTAATAATTTAAAAGGAGACAAGAAACATTTGCCATGTTTGACCCAAGGACTCTGGATTGTTCCCCATTAATTCTTTAGAAAGGGCACAAACAAGCTTATTTTTGCTGATTACCAAAAACCAAAACGAGTGAGTTGGTGGACGCTTTTTTCGCATCTACTGAGATCAAAGTTCCATATTAATAAAAATATTAGAACTCTGCACTACTACTGTGTTAAAATATGTCACACTCGTCATAGCAACTACGAACCCATTATAGCCCACGCTATTTTGGAAGCCATATCGAAAACCTGCACAAAACACTGTGCCTGATCTTTGCGATGGTAAACTTTCTGAACAAACCACATGCCTGATGATGGTCTAAGAGTTCTAAGGATCATTTTATAACCGAGGGTTGCCTGGCAAAATCAATGAGAAAGTGCATTTTTCCATGCTGTCGATTTTAGACTACACAATAGAAGCAAACATTTCATGTCATTGTCCGTTATGGTAGGCATATCACAAATGGTTAACCTTGGAATGTTTATGTAAAAATTAATAAAAAATACAACGTTGATTTGGTGGTGTGACAAGGGGGTTGAGCCCATTCACAACCAGTCGTCCGTGATGGGCGCTGACATTTTAAATATTGCACGGATAATTAGTAGTTTGGGTGTTGTATATACACATAAGTCAATTGATACAAAACACCTGCCCCAAATATCAGTTGTTGGATGTGGGTGCTATTGGGTGGGGGTTAACATTTGGTTCCACCCATGGCCAACACAACGAAAAATGAAATGACAAGGTCAGTCGTTTGATGTATTTAAATAAACCGCCTCAATGAAACAAAAATCTTTTCACCTAAGCGTGCAGTGCCATTTGGGAAAAAAAGAGTATCTGAGCCAATGATCCAGGTGCACTATTATACACCTGGCACCTCTAACACCAACATTCAATTGTACACTACCGTAGTGTATATGCAAAGCGGCACCCACAGCATATGGAAGAAGCGGAGGCAGCATGCTTCTATGTGGTACTACTATGTTTTCTGTGTGGTCGGCCCCCCCCCAAAACATCCGAGACGATGAATTTCTAAAGAGTACGTAACGCTTTACCTCCTCTATCTATATAGAACTCTTTGGTGTGACCTTTAGGATGGAAATAGCCCCCAATGGCTATTCAACCAATAGGTGAATTGAATGTTAAAGCTTGGATTCGGTTATAGCGTTAGAGGCATTCAGCTCATCCTTGATGGGGATCAAGATAGACACTTAAAGGCTGACTCAGAGATTGGAAATATAAATTTTTGGTGTAGTTGTAGTTTCTAAAAATAGCCAGGTATTAGAAAACTAAGTAGTCGCCTAAAATGCCTAATTCCAAAGTTAGGGATGAATCGGATTTTTTGTTTTCATGCAGTAAACATTTATGCACAGTGTAACAGTGCCATAGGATACCGTGTATAACGAAAATTCCGGATCCGGAATTTTATAATAAAGTTGAGATTTTCTACATGAAAGACTTCGATTTGAGCTTAGTTATTTCACACAGTGATTAGTATATGGACAAGCATTATGTATATGTAAAAACATGATTTGTTTGAAAATTAAGTGCGCCCTCATCGGGAAATCTCTGAGTCAGCCTTTAATAAATATTATCAAATGACAGGAAGCATTATGTCTTACTGGTTTTCTTTGCTTGAGTATTTTCTCCTCCTATTCAATAATACCATATTGCTTTGTCATAGAGTTAACACTTTTGGGTCTGATGGCAACTTTAGGGATTAAATTTGTCATTTTCCCTAAAAAATCAGAATTATGCATTTTCATGATCACATTCAGAATCAGTGTTGCCAACCCCACGCTTTATCCACCCACTCAGGCTACGTTTGAATGTCAAAAAGTGCCTCAAAGTGCCATTTTCGGCGGGTGCTGTGGGTAGCGGTGATTTTATGTCCCATAGAAACCAATGGTTGAGGTAAAAATTGGGCTACTTTTTGCCCTCCCATGCTGCCCCTGAGCAAAATTTTTGTTGGCAAAACTAGTACTGTTCAGAATCATGTGTAAAACAAGCCTAGTCTTACATCAGTGGTTTTTGAGATGGCTTTCGCATGACCTATGGCATCAAAACCCACTTTACTTTTGTGTTACAACCTACACAGATTCTGACAGGGTTGGAGGGATCAACATATCCAGTGACATAACCACACCGTGCCTTGCACAAAGTGGCAAATTGAGAAGTCAATAACAATAAATTTTTGACTTGTTAAGCCTGTTTACCTGTGTGAATCCTACGGAACACTAACATCTCCAGGTGCATTGAGATAACAACAACCCTAACTGACACCATGGTATGCGAACAATCCGTGAATTCCTGATATTTTAGCACCAATAAAATCCATACACACACAGATTGGCACTGAAATATGTTGAAAAGCAACAAAACTGAACATTTGTTCTTTTGGTGAGCTTATGCCCTCAAAATATAGTTCAACTGATGGTATATTTCACCTTTACTCTACTTTTCTACTTGATGCCATAAAGCGACGAAAAAACCACCCTGTTTTTTTTACAACGGCGGTGGACCTTTCGAGTAGGTTTCGTCTCGGTTTGGGCGATTTTTTTTCTTTTTTTTCTTTTCTGGAGGTCAAATTGCCTAACAGTCGCACCAAAACTCTGAAAATCAATAGGAAAAAATTACATTTTTTACCAATTTTCTTTAAAAAAATAGCCAAAAATTTTATAATTTGTGGCAAAAACATGCTGATTTACAATGATTTTTGGAACAACTAAAAAAAAAATTCTGCAAACTGAAAACATCAGGTCGTCGTGCCCGTAAACCGTTTTGTTAATTCGTCGCCTAGCTAGCCTATATTAAGGCTAAAATACCACATCAATTTTTTTCATGCCTGTATAAGATATTATACATACAAAGAATAGCAAACTTATAGAATTTGATGTGAGAAGGTTCTGGTTAGCCATGTAACATGTCTATACAAGCCTGGCTTAGGTAGGATTAAATGCATTCAACCAAGGGGATGTTTATTATGGTACATGTCAATTCTGTCGTCTGTGAGATTCATCACGGTCCACCAAAGACCCGCCTTTCTTCCTCTCAAACAATAGAACCCCCATATATGGTTTAAAAAGAGTTTCATTTTGTGAAAGTTTTTTTGCAACAAAAAACTACTGACGTGGCCCAAATTTACAATTTTTCTCACTGAAGTCTACCACTTTTACTTCTTTGTGTCCAGAAAGGATCTTATCGTGATACATGCCCTTTCACCGACATATCCCATTTCAGAAGTCTGATAGTCACTCACATGGTGTGCAGTTTTGTTTTGTGACCCTACTCCTGGGACTTTCAACTACAGGACACAAAATACTGATGACAAAAAAGAGCAAATAAATGTTATGAAAAACTTATTCTTGACTACTTTTTAAACTTTAATTGATTCAATTCACAATTGGATGGTAGGGAGTTCCATATGCCGGTGCCTAGCTGGACAATAACTTCTCAAAAAAACTTTTGATACAGGTGATGACCAATTTGGTTTTCTCATAGGTGGATCATAACCGAATGGTGTGCTTGGAGTCCAATAGAAAATCATAAGATACTCCAGCCAATGGCTATTGATCATTTGTAAACATACACAGTTGGATGCTATGTCCATCTGTAAGCCAGTGTGCACTACTGCCATCTATCGGCATCTACCGCGCGCTGTTTGATTGGTACTTGCAAGGCATATCATGTATGAGCAAATCAGAGATACGTTAAGACTAGCTACGAATTGTGGTATGGTTTTATACGAAATATAGATGCACTAATTTGATTGTTACTCAGAGGGCCATCTCAAAGTTGTGGTCCCTGTAATTAACCATCATAGAGATTGTATTAATAAGTGGTAGTACCCTGGGGCTTAAGCCAGTGGTTTGTAATGATTAGAGAATAACTGATACGATCGGTATTTCTGAATCGGGCCGATTTGACCTTATCGGTAATCAGATGAGTATTGGCCAAATTCTCATTTTTTTACCGATTTTCTATACCGAATTGAATTAATATCAAGCGGTCAAAACTGATTAAAATTGTTCCAAAGTGATGGCCAACTGGTGAAAATAAAATTGAAACTGAAACCATCAAATTTATTATTTTATTGATTTTTTAGTTTTTTTGTTTTTTTAATTTTCCATTTCATTCCCAAGCCGTTTTAGTGGTTACCTAAATCGATCTGCTCTTTCTGTTGAAACTGCAATGCATAAGGCAAAAAAACCACAAGAAACAATATCGGAATCGGACTGAACCGATCTTGACATTTTTAAAAATCTGTAATCGGTATAACAGATAGTAGGGTGAATCGGTTGACACTACTAGTCTGATCAGGTTCCGACACACTATTAGCCATTGTCGGGGGCGTCCCCAGACCCTTTTTAATGGGGGGGTGTTGACTTCTGTGTTGGCCCAACAAACATGGCTGGATTCAATAATTTTGAATTTTCCGGCTCGCTGCGCTACCGCCAGGTAGACCCCAATTTTTTTTCACTCGTTCGTAAATTCTGAAAAGTCGGGAGGGGGGGGGGGGGGGGGGGGGTTTCCCAGCAACCAAATCAAAATCACTTTACAGCTATTACACAAAACAAACAACAAAGATGTTGAGGAGTGCACCACCAATAATCCACCAATCCAATCATTGCGCCGACATTAACCATTTTCGCCGACAAGTCCACTTTTTGGCCGACAGAATTTTGTAAATGGGGGTGGTCACATCCCCACACCCCCCCCTCTGGGGACGGCCAGGGGGGCCCCCCCATGGTTACATCTCATACACAAAAGTACAGTAATCTAACCATTTTTGTGAAGCATATCCTTTTCAAGAAAGGCATTTTTTCCCCTTGTATATTATTTAGGCATGAACGGGAGCAAGTTTTAAAATTTGGTGAAGAGAGATATCTGAACCGAACTGGTTGGTTTTTCAAACTGTTCAAGTAAACGGGTGTGGCTGCACTGCACACTACGTTGACAACAACAAGAAGAACAATAACACTGATACATGAACACACCAAACCAACAACCCAAACAACACAACCAAATGAATCTCACTCTGCCCATCATTCCCAATCATCAATCATCAAGCTTTATTTATTCACGTAACACCATAATCAACAGAGTTGTTTTTTCACTGAGGCCGTGAGGCAAAATATATGCATATATAAACATACATGGTTAAAACCAGGTAAATGTAAACTTGGCATTGTGTAATTGGGTATGTACATGTACATATGTAAAAGCAGTATTGGTAAAATTGTGAAAAGTGACTTTATAAGAGCCATTAGTTTGCAATAATTTTTTAGTTTTAGATTAAAAAATGGTTAGAGAAGATGATCATCTGTAATTCATACTCTAAATTTGTTCCATTCAAAGTTGCACCACGGGTAAAGAATACTACTGCGTATTTTTATAATCCGAGTTGTTCTTGGTTAAGGAATGTGAATATTGTATTTACTTCTGCGAAATGTATAGTTGTTATTATTGATGAAAAAAGATCATTAAGACAGCATGGTGCCAGTTTATTAAAACTTTATTGTTTAAGATATTGCATTTAAAACTTGCCTATGCAAGTGGGAAGCCAATTAAGTTCATTAAGAACATCATCACTGGGTTTGTCCCATGTTGCAACACAAATAATGCGAGCTGCCCTATTTTGAATTTTTGGAGACGAATTTGCTATATATAGACCGCAATTTTCCCCACCTAAGTTTACATCATCAATATGGGTATTCACATCGCATGGTAAAAACGGTTTTAAGAATGTTACATGGCTATCGGTTTACATTTCTTCTTTACCATGTATAATCCTTGCAGGCTTCTTACTATATGCTCATAAGTCTCATATACCAAGTTAGTTTTTCATCTATGATGACAACCAGATATTTACATTTTTTACTTTGGTTAATTAACTTATTTATATGAATGCGTTTAGGTAAATGAATTGAATTTACCGTACTACGTCTTGTTTAGAACCTATGATCATAAATTCAGATTTAATTACCATTTAAACTAAGTTTATTGTATTTTCAACAGTTTGTGAAAGAGAATCCATATCCTTATTTTACATTCAATTATGTCATCAGAGAGTTTGATGCATATTATAAAGCCTGTATCATCAGCATACATATTAACTTTACAGGGGTAACGGCATTGGGTAAATCATTAATATAATTAAGAAACCACGAGGCCATCTATGAGCCTTGTGGCCATACCGCAGAAGTGTTTTGACATCGATGATATACCATCATACCTGTGATTGAGTACTATTACTACGATAAGATTTAACCAATTAATTACATATTTACTAGCACCATATAATTTAGTTTAATTTAAGAGAATTTCATGATTTACATTGTCGAAGAGGCCTTTCTTGAGATCTAGCATACAAAGACCGTTAATTTTACCCCCTCACAATGCATTACTACCATTCTTCAGTAACATTAATTAGTGCAGTTGCGGTTGAAATCTGATGGACGAAAAGCCTGACTGATATACTAATTAAATTTTATTATCAATTGAGGTCTTTGTAGAATTGGGTCCAATACAGCCCTTTCATAACCTTTAGAAATACCAGGAAGATTGATATTGGCCTATAATTGCTGGATCTGCAGGGTCTCTTGTCTTAAAAACTGGAATTCCACAACAAGGGCCCTTTTCCAACTGTTGAAAAGTTGCAACTGGTGGAAAGCGTGATTAACCAAATATGTTACATAGGGGTGATAACTGGTGCAGCTATTTTTAAGAGCTAGGAGGAATGTCGTCACATTCTGTACCTTAGTATGCGGTAATGAAGATAAATCTTTAAACAACATTTCTACAGGTTAACATGTAACAACATTAAATGTCTTGATTAGTATACATATCAGAAGTACATAGATTTCAATACAGTTGAAGCGTGTCAATTTTAGCTGCTAGTTTAGGCCCTACTTGAAAAAAAAATCGTTAGTGCTTGCAATATCTTAGGATTATTTTACAGGGCCATCATCTGTATTCAGGAGAGTGATAATTGAATGTTTAGGTTTAGAAGGAATAAACATTTCTAAGTTGCTGCCCAGGTTTTCTTATGTTATTTTTAACTTTCAGCATACCTTTATTTATAAAATGCTTTTTACTTTTTGCCATTAAAGCATTACATTATTTTCTAGCATCACGGAATTCCTTCACTGAATAGGATCATTGCCTGATTTAATAGCTGATAATTTAAGTTTTTCCCTAGCACGCATAAAGTTGTTAATAATATTATCATTTAACCAAGGTGCTACTTTCTTACGAACACGCTGCTTTTTTAAGAGAGCATGTTTATTGATACAATCCCAAAGTGTTTTTTTCAAATAATTGCACACTGGGGTTCACATCACCACTGAATTGAATATCATTCCAAATGTTAATTCCTAAGTCCTGATCAATGCCTGCTCACAAATGCATAGGAACGAAACATTTTATATTTATGAGATTGCTTAGTAGTATCAGTCTGAATTATAACATTATTATATTTTTGTTGTACCTCCCGAGTACATAAGGCCTAGAATGTCACCGAATAATGCCTCCATGAAAAACCTGAGTAGATATTTTTTTCTGAGTTTATAACAATACATAAGGTCAATTAGTTTAGACTTGACTTCTGTAATTCTAGTTGGAGTATGGATTAATTGATTACGATGAAAACTTTTACATATATCAATGATTTACGAGTATGACCTGTGGTGTGGAAGATAGTAGATCACATTTAAATCCCTATCAACATGTAATCTTTCTGCGTCAAGTTCATTGAGTGTAATATTTCATTCAGAATTCAGGGGGTTGAATAGGTCAGGTGGTCCTGGTGGCCTTACCATAAGATTAACATAATGTTTTTACATTTGTGAGGAGTGATTTTAACTATAAGGATTTCAAGCATGTCAGAGATTAAGTCTGTTCTAATTATGTGAGAACAATTACGATTAATTATACAAAGCTACACCACAACGACGAAACATCTTCATGTAAGAGTGTGTGCACTGTTTCTATCATGTTATACCAATAATATATAATATGATATCATTATCAGTTTACTTTGGATTGCTATTTGCAGCCCTAGGGACTACGGCAAAATAGGAGTATTACAGTTACCTCGGCCAATAGTTTTAACCCGAGTCTCATGGCAGTATATACCGTTGCATACACAGGCAACCAATATTTGTTATAATATGTAAGTTCTGTGGGACACTGGAAAATGCTCGATTTGGGCATTGGGGATTTCCAAACGGTAATGTGGAGAGAACTGCTACGTGATTTACTATGGCAGTCTCGTCTCAGTTCATTACAAATTCTCTTCTTAAACCCTAGTTCAATTACATCTTAGTATATCATGATAATTAAGGAATAAATTGACTTCAACATCGTTGGGGTTAGTGGATTAACCCCACTTGCAAAGTAGTGTAATTCCAATAACGTTCATTCGATTTAAATATTCGTGCCAGGCCTAGACTTAGTCTGTGTGCGACCGTCCGATATGCGTAATAGCGCTCCTCCTACCCATTACAGTTTTGAAAGGGACTAGCACTGAATGCGCGGGATGTTGATGCCGCATTTGAATTCAGTCTGTTGCTGTTAGGATGGCATATCCTACCCCCTGAAAAGCCATTTGAAAAGTTGTTTAAAAGTTTTAAACAGTGTTAATGGGTGAACTGAACAAACAGCATTTTAGAGTGATAACAACATGAATTACCTACTGATACGAAAAGTTAACAAGTCCCCCCAATCCAGGAACAGTCTTCTAGGATGGCTTTTATCACGTGGATAATGCTCATTTCTCCCAGAAATCAAAATAAACCCCTTCACTAACTGTAAACTAACTGTGATTCAACTTGAAGAATTGGCTTTCATATTTTACCAATTTTTATGATTTGACCCAAATTAAATTTGTGGCCAACAATTGTGGCCAGGTGGTTTTTGGAGCTCTGCATGCCAAAGCCCACAGTGCATAGTACCGGTGGTAGGTTGGCATATCTATCATTACCAACTGAGGTCTGTGTGCCTTGAAGCCACGATTCCTTAAAACTGTGAATGCGTTTGACCCGCTAGATGTACCATAGTGCAGGGTCCTGCAGGGGCCAGCCAATACCCAAGTACCTAATTTACTCCCTAGGTTTTTTTTCTGCCAAACTTGCTCACATTTTGGGCTGCCTAACTTTTCACTCACTGAAAGTTGGTCTACATAGGTTGGTTCTTTTTTGCTAGAACAATATGTTTTGCCTTTTCTATTAACACTTGGTCTTGAATGCCAGATGGTCCACCTCAATAGGCGTACCTTATTTGTGTATATAGGTGTTATAATCTCTGCCGATTGTTCAGAGTTAATTTTACCGTGCGACCGAGAATGAGTGCGTCAAAACGGGAAGTGAATACCGATTGGCTTGTTGATAAGGTTGGCCTCCCCATTGGATAATCGCGCATGAGGCTATCCATAGTCTCCGCCCTTTTTATGCAAATATTGCGGCGCGCTCGTTGCCGACCTCTGAACTGAGGATCTGACAGCAACTGTATATATGTGATACACTCTCACAAAATGGGGACAAAAGTAAGCTTTTTAAAATGACCCAAACGCCGCGTCATAGTGTAGGAAATCAAACAATATATGAAAGCCACTGAGTACTTCATTGAATTGGAATTGGGAGGGGGACAGTTGCTCCCCGGCGTTTGAAATATTGGGTTGCAGTTGTTTCCCCTTGGCTCAAACCATTGCGGGAAAATGGGAATAACATTTGAATTTTTGCCCCAATTTTTGAGGGATTGTACAAAACTTTGGTTGAATTTGACTTCTGCAAATGCAGTAAATTAATATTTGTTATTGGCAATATTAAAGTGGGCATTTTGTGATCCAAACCCTGCCCCCCCCCCCCCCCCCCCGACTTTTATATTTGTACAGTTAACATTAGTAATCCACGTGTATCTAATCTTACATGCAAATTTTGGTCGTTCTCTAAGAATTTGCAAATTTGTATTTTCTGTCCATACTAGACAAATTACAGCACAGGAGTGGCCTATGAGACAGGGGGAAACAAGACAATTGCTTTATAACACAAAAACCACAAGATTGGAATTAGACTCCTTCAATTTTGGTGAATAAGATTTCTCAAGGTAGTAGTGAACAATGATAAATAAATGGTATGCTGGAATCATGAAATGCTACATTTAAACAAGGCGGTTTCTCGAACCACAAGTGATGCCTGCTTTTACAAAATTTAGTACACACAATGGCTGATATTCTGAAAGGTAGTCTAAATTTAGACCCATGTTTAATCCAGAGCTAGTCCTCCATGAAGTGTACCTTTTCTTCAAAATACTGTGAAAAGTAATGTAAAACAGGTGAAAAAATTCCTCATGGATGGGGTAGAACGGCCCATCCATGAAAATTTTTTTCACAAAAAATAAAAAAAATAAAAAAAATATTTTTAGAGTATGTTGGAAGAAAAAGGTCCACTCTTGTAGGACTAACCCTGGTTTAAACCCGGGTCTAAAGTTAATCTCCCTTTCAGAATACCAGCCAAATAAGGTTTCATGACCATACAACCATTGTTAAAATACAAGGTAGTCATGCTGTACATATCTGATACATGCTGCATCTAGCCCGAACACTGATGAAATCCTACAATCTGTTCATAAATAAGGTTGAAACACTCCCACCCAATTCAAGTGTGAACATGATACACACGGGCAATCTCTCTGCCTATTAAATTTCAACACGACTTGAGAGGGATGGGAAGAGGGGGGAAAAGGAAGTTAAAGTGACAATGGGTAATACAAGCCCATATCTTGAAAAACAAATTTGACAATATTGACAACTGTTCCAAGGACTAATGAACAAGATTGTAGTTTGCTTTGCTTTCTCGTTTTTCTCCCCCAAGGTATACCACAGCACGGGAATACATCCCCTACAACTTTTTCAAAACAAAAGAAAGGACCAAGGAGAGAGATGGACAATATGTACTTTGACATGCTGACCAATGTTATGACAAATTGTAAACCATTTATAACAAAACCACCAATCAAGTCTAAAGTTGATTCCATGGCCACGAAGAGGCTTTCGTTCTTCCCTTTTAAAGGGATTTTTATTAGTTAACCTATCAAGTTTTACAGCAATTTAGCAATAGCCTTCATGCTTTAATTAGACATAGTTATACTAGTTTTTAACACACTTTTGTGACCTTGCAACTCTTTTGGTAGTTTATTACAGACACACATATATCACCTATACCCCTGAACTACCATCTTAAGCCAAAATGTTTGGAACACTGTTATAGGAATACTCTACTTCAAAATTCCCCCCTCTCCCCCCGTGCATGTTGAATCCTGAAATTTTTGTTCTTGCCACCCTACAAGAACCCAACATTGATGGTGGGGATAGGGAGGGGTGCATGGATTAAGAGAAGCTCCAAGCCTCCAACACAAGTTGACATGATTTCCAATATAATCTTTTTAAGAGCAATGCGGCAAACTAAATCGGGCAAAAAGAGCAGTCGTTTTCCAACCCATTTTGGCTAGATTGTGTCTGCGAATTGCAAAAAAATCATCTAATTTACATTTGGTCTCATAACTTCTTATATGACAGCATTACAATTACAAAACGAAATTTCAGGTGCACATCAAATAAACTCCTGGCTTACGTTATTGCATGAAAATGAAATCAGCGGTCAACTTAGGGAGTGTTCAATAAAAATGTACTCGTAGCGTATTTGGGCTCAAAGTCGTCCATATAGACATCAAAAGGCTCTGAATTGGAAGGTGTTAATCCTAATTTAAATATAATAGTAACAGCTAATCATAAACTTCCACGATTTACAGACAATATATTACACTGGATTACTCATATAAGCAAAAACTCCAAGACATTCATGGCGCACCTTCTCATTGGTATAATGAATATAGCCTGAGTTAAACAGTATGGCATTCATGTGGAGAGATGATGAAGATTAGATGTGAGATTATGAATGATGATGACGACGACGAGGAAAACATGTGTTGCTTTCCGCTACAAGTGTCTTTATTTTTGGGGGTTTAAACACACGTAAATATTTATTTTATAAGTGTACATAGTTACAATAAATACAATTTAGTAGACACTTAAACTAAAAAAAAAAATGAAATTTTAACATGTTCAATACGTTTCATATGGGTTTGCGCTTTCTTGATACAATAGGGAAGCTTTCCTTTTAAATGAAAATTACCGAATTCCAAATGGCAAGACTTGTTTTTTGAACCGCGAACACTTCCGCTTATAAGGCGAGAACTTTGCCTCTACGCCAATCCTCTTTACATATCGTTGATGATGATGATGATTATGATGTGGATGATGACGACGATGAAAATGACGACGACGAAACGCCGACGACTACGCCTGACTACGACGACGACGACGATGATGATGATGATGAATGGATTATTAAAAGACATCTACAAACACGCCAAGATAATTGGGTATGGCTTCTACAAGTTTTCCTACTGAAAACAAATTAAACAACCCATTGTTATACGTGCGTTAGTATCCTTAGCAACCGATTTGATAATTTCACTTGTTCCCTGATCTCGATAATCCACGGTAAAATTCTATTTCAAGAATAATTATCTCTGAAATTGTTCTTTAATTACAAATCAAACGCTACAAAACAACAACCCACCACGGCAAACCATATGGAAAAGATCTTGACTCCTGTCAGTTCTATTGTTAATATGGTGTCTCGTGCATCATCATTGATTTACTGTGTAGGATTTGGTTTAACGTTCGTCGATTCATTTATTAAACATATTTAGGTTGAAACGATTATTCAGTATGTAGAGAGCGATTTGGCTTAGAGGCAGAGCTCGCCTTGCAACCGGTAGGTTCGCGGTTCAAATCAAGTCCTTCCCTTTCGAATTCAGTTATTTTCATTTGAAATTATTTTAAAATTTAACCCTTGTTTAAAATAACGCGCGTAACACCTATATGAAACGGTAATCAATATGTTGAATACTTTTTTTGCAAGTTAACGTATCTTCTAAATTTTTGTGTTTGTAATATTTCCACTTATGAATTAAATATTAATTGTTAACACACAAATAAGACACTTTGGTGCCGCGAAACACCCTGGCATATTGCCCTACAATTGCGTTAAGCCCTGGAATGGAGCTTAAAACGCTGAAAAGTATGGCCTAGCTGATAAAAGTGACCATTCCCTAAAGTAGGCGGGAGGAAGTGTAATTTGATACTCAATGAAACATCTTTATTTGTACTATATTGTGTACAAGTTTCGTTTCAATATCATTTATCTAATTGAAAATGACAGGCAATTAAGTTAAGCATGAAATCAACTTGTTCTATTTAAGTGGCAATTTTCATGCAATTAGAATAAAACCTTTTAAGAAACTTCTTTTTTTAATTTCAAATTTCCCCCCTCTCCCCCCGGACAAGTTGAATCCTGAAATTTTGTTCTTGCCACCTACAGAACACTCAACAGTGATTGGTGGGGATAGGGAGGGGTGCATGGATTAAGAATGCTCCAAGCCTCCCAACAAAAGTTGACATTGATTTCTATATATATTTTTAAGGAGAAATACGGCAAAATAATCGGGGCAAAAAGACAGGTCGTGTTCCAACACATGGTGTGGCTAAGTTTAGTGTGTTGAGGTGTTGTGTCTGCGAAGTGAAAAAAAAAATCATCTAATTTTACATTGGTCCTCATAACTTCTTAATTATTACAGGCTTTTTATTACAACGAAATTTCAGGTGGACATAAAATAAACATATCACTGGCTACGTTTATTGCATGGAAAATGAAATCAGCGGGTCAACTAGGGAGTGGTGGTCAATAAAATGTACTTGTAGCATATTGGGCTCAAAGTCGTCCTATAGACAGAAAAAGGCTCTGGATTTAATGGGTGTTAATCTTAAATTGAAAAATAGAACTAGTAAAAAGCTAATCAATAAAACTTCCACATGTTACAGGAGCAATATATTACACGTGATTACTCAATAACAAGAAAACTCCAAGACATTCATGGCGCACCTTAGGCATTTGGTATATGAATATAGGCATGAATTAAAACAGTAGGGAATTCATGTGGAGAGATGATGATGAAGATGATGATGATGATGATGATGATGATGATGATGACGACGACGATGACAGTGTCTGATTTACGCGGTACAAGTGTGCGTTATTTGTGTTTGAACAACGTAATATTTATTTTATAAGGTAAATAGTTACAAGAAATACAATTTAGTAGACACGGTTAACTAGAAAAAAATGAAACATTTTTAACCATGTTCAATCGTCTTCATATAGGGTTATGCGCGTTATGTGATACATAGGGTAAGCACTTCTTTTTGTTACAGTTAAATGAAAATAACCGATTCCAAATGGCAGCAGGACTGTTTTTGAACCGCGAAACTCCGCTTATAAGGCGTGATCTTTGCCTCTACGCCCAATTCGCTCTTTCTACATATCGTGTGAGATGTGATGATGATGATTGATACATGATGATGATGATGACGACGACCGACGACCGACGACGGACGATGATGATTAAAGACACTAAAAACGCCAAGTTAAATTGGGTATGTTTCTACAAGTTTTACTGAAACAGATGTAAACAACCCATGTTATACGTTGGTGAAGTGATCATTCATCAACAACGTATTTGATTAATTTCACCTTGTCCATGACCATCGATAATCCACGGAAAATTCTATGTTTCAAGAATAAATTATCTCTGAAAATTGTTCTGTTAATTCAAAATCAAACGCTACACCACGGCAAACCATATGAAAAAGATCTTGACTCCTGTCAGGCTCTATTGTTTATATGGTGTATCGTGGATCATCATTTGATTACGTGTGTAGGATTTGGGTTACCGTCGTCGATTCATTGATTTAATATATTTTAGGTTTTGAAACGATTGATCAGTATTAAGGAAGCGATTGTTAGAGGCAAAGATATCGCCTTGGCAACCGGTGGTTCACGGTTCGAAATCAAGTCCTTCCCTTTCGAATTAGTTTTTTCATTGAATTTAAAAATTTAACCTATGTATTAAATAAAGCGCCGTTAAAAACTATATGAACGTTATTAAATATGTGAAAAATACTTTTTTTCAAGTTAGCGTATCCTCTAATTTTGTTGTGTTAGATTTACACTGATGAAATAAATATTAAGTTGTTTAACACAACATAAGACACTTTGTGCCGCGGAAAGCACACTGGCTTATTGCATACAATTGCTGTTAACCCATGAATGTAGCTTAAAAGGCAAGAAAGTAGGCCTATGCTGATGATTTAAAAGTGACCATTCCTAAAGTAAGGCAGGGAGAAAGATGTAATTTGATACTCAGAAATGGAAACATTTCGTTGGCACCTAATTGTGTACCAGTTCGTTTCATATCATTATCTAATTGAAATGAAAGGCAATAAGTTAATGCATGAAATCATAGTTCTAATAGTAACGGCATCATCCATCTGCCAAAGTGTTGCAGAACATTTTTATAGGATACTCAAAATTCCCCCCTCTTCCCCCCTGGACAATGTTTGAATCCTGAAATTTTGTTTGCCACCCTCAAGAACCCCAACATTGATTGGTGGGGATAGGAGGGGGGCATGGATAGAGAATGCTCCAAGCCTCCCAACACAAGTTGACATGATTTCCTATATATTCTCTTTAAGAGAAATGCGGCAAATATCGGGGCAAAAAGAGCAGTCGTGTTCCAACGTATTTTGGCTAAGATTGTAGTCCAATAGCAATAATTGAACCGGATGGTTCCTTCCAATCAAGCAAGCTGAGAAAACGGCGGGTAAATTGAACTCAAACAGAAACCAAGTTATAAACTTTGGAAGTTAACATACATCAAGGTAGGGTACATCAATCATAAGCTGAGTAAAGTTCACATTGACTAATGATCTTGTGATACATACATCAGTCTGAATTGAATGATCCCTACATTGATTTTTAAGCAAAGCATTTTAATACATCTTATGTTACAGAACATGGTTCTTTAATTTCTTTCATATTCTTGATTTTATCTTCATCCTTTCACGGCCACATCACATTACTGGTTTATATGACTTTTTTTTTACTTTCCTGTGAATTTTGCAGAGTACAGGTAGACACAGTTTTTTAAAAGCAGCCTGGCACATTTTCATAAATATGAAATTTCTTCAATTTGCTCTGAAATTATAGTCTAGGCCCTTGGAAGAAAAGCGATTTATTTTAACTATTATACCCAAAACAGATAGGGAACATTAATAAGAGGCTTAAAGGTCAGTCATAGGTAACTTGTAGGCTCCTTAAAGTTTGCTGTAACTGTAATCAAACCGGTCAAACAGAGGACACGCCATGGGGGATCAACTCTGGCTTGTTTTTTCTTTGTTTTAAATGTCCTATTTTCCATCATCTGCTGAATAAATGTCGCCAGAGTTCACTTATTTAAAATTGTTTTGTTTACCATAAGGGTGCTGAATTTGTTCTTAAAGCATTTCATTCAGGTGAGGGCTTAGATGTATCCTTAAAGCTTACAAAACCGGCAAAAAAAAATCACTTTTGCAAAAACCTGAGGGTGTTCTTATTTTTAAATGTGCCATTTGTCTCTTTAAAATGACCAAAATCCGGATCTGGATGTTTGGTTAATTAGAGAGATAACTAACTAACATTCTCCTAATTCTTGTCAAGCACTTGTTATAAAAAAACATATATGTGATTAGTGAAAAATTCTAATTGTTAAAACCCCTTGAAGCTTTAAAATAATTTCTGACTTAACAATTACTTTAGGTTGACCTTTGACTGTAGCTTTCTTTTTCTTTCGTACATGCACGGTTGGTTAGATTTGGGGGTTGTTTTGTGTTCCATGACTTATCCTAGTCATGCGCAACATGTTAAGTCAGTCATAGGGCGTATGTGGTACAAACAAGTACTGAAAAAGAAGTGAGCGTTTACCACCAATATGTTTTGCATAAACAGATATATCAGACATTGCCAATTAAAGGCACACAAAGTGGCATAACCATCTGACCTGACGACTGTAGTGTTTTCTATCGAGGACCCCCAATTTTCCCCCCCAAAACTTTCTATCTACCCTCCCCACATTTACAAAGGTTCTGGTAACACCACTCTGCCCCTACCGTTCACATCAAAA
>JAMKCH010012824.1:0-26703 GCA_023653785.1 Ophioderma brevispina
GGCCTATATTTCCCTCCGAAAAGAATGAATGATTGATTATATGAACTAGTTCTTTCTTCTGCTACTTTCCTTAATATTTTTCGCCAATAATTAACTTTTTCTATTCCCAAACTAAAAAGCGAGAACTTTTTAGATCTGGTAATATGACTGATGTCTGCTACTTTTAGAAATAACTAAAATAACGTTTGCTGGGTATGCGATCCTAAAAACTCCTTTTATTTTTTTCAAAAGTTTTAATTATTTTATTTTACTTGCTTTGTTGTTTTGTTTTAATATGGTGCCCCTGTTGTGTAAGAGATAAACTGGCAGGCAAAAGCACCTATACTTTGCATGGGGCATTCATGTTTCTTCTTGGCGGTAACTTTTGTTGCGAATTAAAAATACCTAACTTTCTTATCAAGCATTATAAAGCAATGCACCGCTGCATTTGTGACCAATTTAGAATCAGGACGATCTGGCCGTAATTTATACACAGATTTTATGTGTTCTTTCCAGAAACCACGCATATTTTGGCCTGCCAGAAAAACAACATAGGGGGCGTCCTGAATGTCAACAAGAAGTTACGTCATAGGTCACAATCATCTTCATATCTAATGGGCGAGTTGGCAGGCACATCGGTTTTTTGGGGGCGACTTGGCAAGGCATCTACGTTTTGGGGGGCGCCTTGGCAAGGCATATACGTTTTGGGGGGGGGCGAGATTGCAGGGGTGAGATTGGAAGGGGGCGAGTGTGTCCAGCAATTCTTGATAACGTATCCTCAACGTGTGTCACTGGGTCAAGTATTTCTCTTACTTTTAATCGGCGTGAAACGCCTTTTCCCGCCCTCACACCGGCACCTTTCATTTCTTTGAACACGTTTCGTGCATAGTTTACAAATCAATTTGACCACTA
The DNA here is from genome assembly GCA_023653785.1 of Ophioderma brevispina. Taxonomy (NCBI): domain Eukaryota; kingdom Metazoa; phylum Echinodermata; class Ophiuroidea; order Amphilepidida; family Ophiodermatidae; genus Ophioderma; species Ophioderma brevispina. The sequence continues at coordinate 892 of JAMKCH010012824.1, forward strand.
AGGTGGTACCCGGTCTATCGTTTCTTTGCTTGATGTCGAAATAGTCTCTGAATTCGACTGCCGTAATGTGTTTTACAGACCCTCACTTCTTTTTTGCCCGAGGCTCCTCGTAGCTATCCAAAACTCGCTCAATCAAAAAACAAAACCACATGCGTTACGGTGCGAAGGCTTTAAATTTAACGACGTTTACTTCATGCATTATTTACACATAGTCCGTGTTCATTTTTCTTACACCGTCCATGCGGTATATCCATTGGAGTTCCGATACATTTGTGGAGTTAATATCCGCAGATTGTTGCTCTCGACAAACACGATTTACCAGCCGTTCACACTACCTGAAAATTGCGTGTAACTGGTAAGAGCATAGTGTTTCTGTGATCATTATCAGTAAATACTCTGCAAAGGACGTATTTTGCTCGGTTGCCGGCTCAAATACGAAGGTAGAAAACTCGCAGCAGACTTACAAAATGAAGCAATCTCTTGTTAAAAGAGATGGTTTTGGGCACTATGTTTTGATAATATGATGTTATTCTGTTTTGGGATAATGTTGACATGTTTATTACGGAGTAGTGATCACGCTGTACCTAGGCAAAAGTTTCAATTCAAAGTCCTGCCATGATGAATAAGGGATATCAGAAAACTCTGTACTAAAAAGAAGTTACTTTATAAGAGAGCTAAGAAAAGTAATTTCTGATTTGCATTGCAACAATGTAAAGACGTGTGAGTGCTGATCAGAGTTAAGGTGGGTGTGCGATTAAGTAGGAAGAGTCACAGGGGCTATACTTATGATATTTCTGGTCCAATGCCAAGTGTAATCCTAAGAAGTTTTTTTTTTTTTGGGTCTTAATGTCGCTCTAAAGGAAAATTGCCTCTGAAACACCTCTTTGAACCATTAATGACCCCACTACTATAATCCTGGCTGGATATTGCTGCTGCTTTTAACAAGCCATTTTTTCTAGTAAATTTGAGGGATATGTACAATCCTCTTGATCTAACTCGTACCTGCACAGCTCTTCTCCATGGTGCACCTCCTCTTTGTGTTTTATCTGTTTACGTGGAATAAGTTCTAGAAACGCTGAAAAATCTTGATGCTCCAAATCTCCGGCCCGGACCTGAAGAATTCTTCCAATTTTCTTGAAACATGTTGTAATGAGCTTGCTCTGTATTGTTTGATTGTTAATTCTTTATTCAGAAAGTGAAGTTCCAAAGGCTTGGAAAGAAGCTAATGTTGTCCTGTTTACAAGGTGGTGATAATCCGAAGATGATGTATGTAGTTACCGTCCTGTCTTACTGACTAGTATTTTGTGCAAGATTATGGAGAAGTTAATTTCTGTTCGTATATGAAATATGTAAATGAACATAAATTTTGTCAGATAACCAGTTCGGCTTTCGCAACGTGGGGGAAATTTGCGAGCAAAGTTGGTTAAAGAGAAAGTCTTGCATCTTCTAAGCAAATCTCTTGATGATCATAATGTAATCTTGTAGATGGTATTTTTCTTGGATTTCAGCTCTGCATTTTGACAAAGTAGACCACAACATTTTACTCTCAAAACTCCATTCATCGGGTATCCGAGGTTTTCTTCAATGGATTCAAAACTTTCTCTTCAGGCGGAAGCAGCTGGTTTGTGGTCAAGGTTCAGTTTCAGAGGGTGTTCTTTAACCTCATGTGTTCCTCAGGGCTCTGGTTCTTGGGCCTATTTTCTTCTTACTTTTTGTCATTTTTTAACTGATTGTTGTTCTTCGTCTCCTCTCTTTCAGTTTTCAGATGATCACACAATAAAACAACTGTCGTCCTATTTTTAGTGAAGTGATCATGATGTTGCTTCAGAATGATATCCACAACATTTTTAATGGACATTCTTAATAAGTTGCCTCTCATTCTTTCTAAGTGCTCCGTTATGCACATGACTATATCTAAGTCTCCTGATTATGGTGACTTTACATTATGGATGAGAGTATACTTGCTGAAGTTAACAATTTCAATTACTTGGTGTTACTTTCAGTAGGGATCCGGTCCATTGACTCTCATATAGCTGCAATTTCAAGTCAGGTTTCAAAACCTGTCTGGCTTCATCAAATCATCAGATGCAACCAGAAATGATGGTCTTTCTAATCTCTGAATGAACCTCTACAAGCTCTCATTTGCCCAAATTATTTATTGTGCAATGGGTTGGCACCTCATCAAAAGGAATCATTTGGATAGGTTTAGAGAAAGTGGCAACATAAAATTACAAGGACTTTATTCTATAAGCAATCACAAGGCTGATGCTCGTCACTTACTTGAGCAGACTCTTGATTTTGAATCTAGTCAGGCTCGAAGTTGCTTTCAAAATCCAAAGGCTTGTTCTGGGTTTTTAAGATCTTACATGATTTGACCCCACTTCTTTTTAAATTCTTTGATTCAACATATTGCAGTTGCAGATTACTAGGCTTTTGCAACCAATCTGCAGGACGTCCTCTTTCTTCAATTCTATGTTTATTTCCACTTCCACGTCTTTGGAATGAATATCCCGTCTGATTTGCGTGCTGTCAATAGTCTTTATAAATTTAAGCAGGCTGTTAAATCACACTTTAAGTTTACTTAATAATATTTTAAAAATGTAGTGTTTTTTGTAAAATTTTATGTCCATGTTTGGAACCACTTTGATAGAACGGGTAATGGTTTGCTCTGTTCCAATCAGTTTTAACATTTGACTGAATTTTGTTTCATTTGCCTTGCCTATTCTTTTGGTTTCCCAGTATCATTTGCTTGTTGTGCATGTATCCTTGTTTCCTTGGATAGGAGAGCAGCCTTTGTGATCAGGTTTATACAACCCTTCTCTTATCCAAATTACTATTGCTTTTTGCTTTGTCAATTGTATGTTATATTTTATCATATTTATGTTTCTGTATTTTGCAAGTACTTCAAATAAATATTTTTATTATTAACAAGATTCGCGATAAATCGCTCCGGACTCAAAGCAGTTTAGATGCGCGACTGCACGCGATCGCGCGCGCGCCCTAAAAGACAATGTCTGCATATGCCTGTACACTGCTATGGGAAAAATTTTCAAGGAATATTATCTTTTTTATTTCATATCAGTTTCGACAACCACATTTTCACCCTAAAAATGGCATTTTAAGTAATGATATCTTTCCCTTTAGGTTCCCCCCATTCTGTCCACCAAACGCAAGTCAAAGCTTAACGCTGTCCTACCCCCTAACAAGAGAGAAGATGTAGGGGCTATCGTAAGCGGCAAAAGCCAGAGCAACCTCTAGTTTTGGTAACCAAAACCAGAGGTCACATTATCTTAACATTCCTCGTATCATCTACTGACCTCTGGTTTTGGTACCGGCTGGTAACGGGAATGTACATAAACCAGAACATCGAAATTTGCGAAGTGCACGCCTTTTCATACTGCTGTACACCTACCTAAAACTATATTGTCCCAATAACACTCCACTTGTGGGCCTCTAGATACTCGTCCATCAACCTGTACCATTCATTTTTAGATATGTCCTTCCAGGCGATAAAATTTCTGTAAATATAAGGGCCTTTTTCCGATTACTCGAAGAGTTTTCACTCAATGTGACATCCGATTTGACCTTTGGCGCTTTGTCAGGTAGCTAAAGCTATCCCACGGGCGTATGAACTCGAAAAAGGAACGTGCTCATTTGTCTTGTTTTGGAGTGATTGAACGTGTATGGCGATCGTATTATTATTGAAAATGTATCTTTACCAGCCTTTAACGAAAATAAATGGGACGTCATATCGCGCAAGGTTATGTTGTGATTTCGCACATATTTTTACTAATAACAGACTTCAAATGACAGTGCCTTATCTTATAGTTAAACAACAGGGCATAACCATTAACCACCCTTTACAAATGGGGGTGGGGTGGGGTAAGGAACAGAGGAATTTTCTGAGGGGACAAATTTTGGATCCTTCTCCGTAAGCAATAGTTATTCTCATTATTCTCCGGGGGGGGGGGGGTTCTCACATCGGGATAAGGATGTGTATGTGCCGCCTCTAAGCCCTCATTTTAGGACAATTTCAGTTCCAGAGACCCTACTTTTTATGTCCAAAGCTATATTCTACCACTTTTTTTTTTGTAAAAATGCAAAATAGTCGCTGGAATGTGATGGAATCGCATTTTTTAATATTTTTTTTGGAAACCTTCAACGACCAGTAAACTAGCCTGTATAAAATGCTTTTGATAAAGTATTTCATCTCATCTCCAGTGGACATTTAGAATTTCCTTTTCAATCAATACGCCCCTGGGATAGATCTAGCTACCTGCAATGGATTTAATGACATGAAGCAAACACAACTGTTTATTTAAATTGTGACCCGCCCAAAAGTTTTGCCTTCTTAGTTGAAAAAAATCTACCCTCCCTATCGTCCATTCAGAAAAGATTTCATGTTACTACTTCTCTGCTACAAAATAGCACCAAAAATCTTGATTTATCTTCATATCAAAACGACTGGCCCCTGATACTCCCAACCGTGCGTTCACAATGTCCGTGCCCGAAACCCCAGCGAACACGTTTGAAGTCCCGTTCAACACTCCAAACATACCCATACATACTGTAGTTTGTCACGTTATGACCTGGTTGACCAGGGGTGACCTTTACCCTGTATTGCTCATCCGGTTGGAACTTAGACGAAATGGATTCTGCCTTGTTTCCGCAAAATCGTTATTTGGTGCTTTTTTTCAAGCCTGAAACTGCGGCATATGGAAGAGAAGGTATTAGATCTTCTTATCATAGAAATTTTCAGGTAACTTGCTTTTGTTTTTGTAAATTGAGGGAGGAAATACTGGTTTTATTATCCGTTCATTCTCCAGCAATAGGGCTCCTTTCTGGACCCAGAGGGCCGTTCAATGATCATGTACAGTGTTAAGATAATGGCGACACTCTGGTTTCAGTTACTGAAACTAAAGCAACCTCGTTCTATGTCAGAGTGAGTGCTAGTTCCCATATTGTAACTTGCACTTACCGTTAAATAATGGACGTTATCTTTGCGTCAAGTTACAATCACCGGCTATGAGTTGAGTTTCATACATAATGCTTACTGGTGCAATCATGTGAAGTCAACCTACAAAGGACGCTGCTTAAACTACTGAAAACACTTCTGATGCTAATCAGCATGTGGTTGATGTATAGTAATTCCCCAACAGGTGTTCCTTACATCAGCAACTAATACAAACATAACCTAAATTGTCCTTTGATCGTCAAGTTGCCTCAACTAATGCCAGATTGTTGATGTTAAAAATTAGCACTTCCGCTAACGAGAGGCAAAGTTCAAGGGTCACATGGTGTGCGAAAAAAGCAAGCCCATCGATATACTTCCCAGTCTCAGTGAGCTATTTCTTGTCTCAAAACCGGATATGGACCCAAGATCCAGTGTTACGCATGCTCACACGAAGAAATCGCTTCCCTAACGGCTGGAAGTATATACCTTATAACCTTGACCCCGGTTGACCCCTGTTTGACCCAAGACAGCATTACCTTTAACAGTGGTTTAAAAAAAAAACACCTTAGAGTTGATTGCTTTGGACTTAGGGCTCCGCTCAAATTGGAGTACCCAAAATTGATGAAAAAATATCACCTTTGACAGAGTTTTCTAAGACCTTTAACAATTTATAGTCAGGGATGTAACGTTTGAAAGATACGTCTTAGCAAAATTGAGCCTTAAGTAATAGCCTGATTAGAGGTATTTTGAAATGTCATCTCTTATAATCTGAATTCAAACTTGATACTTCCGTTGCAAGACCTGAGATACTGATCATGCAGTGAATGACATATTGTTGAAGACATGAATCTTCAGGTCGTCTAGCAGGACTAATGAGTGCATGTCATTGTGAGTGTTTGACTCTTCTTATAGGTCACTGTTGGCTAATGGTATGTACAACTCAATAAAAAACACTTACCCGTCAACAATGACTGGCCCGACATTGTAGTTTATACATTGCGTATTAGGTTTTCATGTAAAAACGCTCGATTTAGCAGAATTCCCTGACTTTATCACAATCCTCCACAAGCACAAATCTCAAATTTCACGTGTTTTTTTGTGATTTTACCTGCTAAAGAGCGCCCGTATGACAAACGCCCTCTACAAAAGTTGTCTCCTTCAGGTAGCGAGGGGTCCCACACGAATCGCTCGCTTTGGGCCTTTTGGATTTCCAAACCAGGCAACGGTCATTTATGGAATTCTTACGTGTAATTTTCTACGACTGCAGGGTCGGCAGCCCCCGGGGGCAGCAGCTCGGTCCCAGTGACTTGTCAAATCACCTTTTAAACCTTCGAAAGATCTTTGTAATATCAGATATTTAGGAAAAAATATTGCTTGAAAATCTGTCAGGTTCATCCAAGTACTTTCACTTAGGCCGGGGGGCACTGACATTGGAAAGAGGTACGGGTATTTTCGGGCCCTTAAGACCCCCCCCTTTTCGCGTCTCTCCAGCCGTTCCCCAACCCCCTGTTGAAGCATAATACAGTTCTTAAGGTCCCCTTTTCAGAAAATTTTTGGCCTCAGAAGCCGAATTTTAGCCAATTTTCAGCTCCCAAGCCTGCAAATTTCTCAAAGTTTTTCAGTTACCAAGCCCCTACTTTTCTGAGACAACAATCCCGTTCCCAAGCCCAAAATTCGGAAATCGGGTCCGCACCACATCCCTACCGGAAAAAGTTGAGTTCCCCCCCCCCCCGGGACTTAGCCGAGTAAAGTTTACATACTTCATCAGTGGCGTAAACAAGGGGGGGGGAAGGTGGGGCACCAGCTCCCCGCTCAGAAGCCGAGTCCCCCGCCAGCCCCCCCCCCACATTAACTGACCGTTTGTACATGTCTAGGTAGTAAGGACCCAAATTCCGCCCCTCAGAAAAATTCCTCGAGCACCCCCTTCCTGGCCCCCCCTCCCCATTTAACAAGGTCTGTTTACGCCACTGTTTACTTCATGAAGCTCGATCTGTTTAGCATGATACTTGATAAGTGTGTGAAGTAGCACGCCTATTGGTCATGAAAGAAGCGATTTTGTAAAAAGATCGAGCCTCTGAATTATTATTGGATCCGGGTTTTCACTACAAATTGGTTCTTTTGCGATATATAGACACATTTCAAGCCTTACAATTCACAGGCATTTTACTAGCCAACAAATGCAACTATGCAGTATGAAACATCTCAAATTGTTGGAAAATTGGGGGCACTCTTAAAAAATCCTGTAACCTCCAATGGCAGTAAGCGGATTGTGTTTTTTCAAGGGTATGGAGAGCTTTGGGGTGCCGGGTGTTGAATAATACATGGTAATACATACGGTAAAATGGGTAATTACGTTTTGTACATTCCTAAAGCCAGTCGGTCAGTCTGCCTGCATTGGAGGTGCTTGAAGCTATAGTGCTTTTTGCCTTCCTTGTCAGTGCATCAATTGAAAATTAATGGATTGACAATTTAAAATGGTAAAAAATGAAGGAAATTACTATTGTAAGTGATAGAAGAGCCCTTTAATGTTGGTAAAAGAACAGGCAATGCCCAATGAATTGTAATGAAGGAATAGCCTTTTAATTGTAAATGAAACGCCATTTTGTTAAATGAAGAAATAGCTGTTTAATTGGTAATAAAAGACATCCTTTCAATTGGTTCTTTAAATGTAAGATTTCCTTTTAATTGGAACTGATAGTCCATTAAATTGATAAATGAATAGGCCCTTTAATCAATAGCGTAAATCCCGGGGGGATGGGGGGGGATATATCCCCCCCCCATATTTTGAATGAGGGGGGATGGTCAATACGATCATCCCCCCCCCAATTTGATGCCTGTTCATGCATTTTTGACCAAAAATAACCTCATAGTTTATCATTTTAATTAAACAAATGGTAAATTTCCGCGCGCATTTTGTTCAATTACAAAGTAACATTTGAAACGATTTTAGCTTCTAAATTGCCAAATCTAGCGCGCTTCGCGCGCACATGTGCTAGTAATGGAACGTTTCAGCAAACCCCGTTTCATTCATTTAATTTCATCAACCCCATCCCCACATGTCGACAAGAAATTTACGCCAGCCTTTAATTCATTAATGACGGGAATAGCCCTTTAATTTGCACAAGATGGAAACCCTTTAATTGATAAATGAACAAAAAGCCCTTTACTAGCAATGACGGAAATAGTCCTGTAACTCTTGCAAATGATGGAAAATAGGGATAGTTCTGTGTGCAAGCATTAATGTGACAATCAAAGTATTATGTGGTCATCATTATGGGTGATTGTACCTACTAATGATTGCTGTGCCAAATTATCTTCAACTGAACCCTTTCTTTAACCCCAAGCAAATGTCTGACATAACATAAAAACAAGCCGCCAGATGGTAGGTAGTATCACATTTTTTGACCAAAATGTATTCATACGCGCCTATATACCTGTATTGCCTAATCAGTTACCAGGAAAGTTACGAAGTTTTTCCCGAAAAAAAGAGAAAAACACACAAAATGAAATGCGGAAAAGACGATCATAGAGGGGGGGACTCACCGTGAGTGGGCATTTTACCGCCTCATGTACAGGGGACTTTGGTATGAAATCAAAATAAAGCGCAACACCTGAATGAAAGGCTAGGCTATCTAGTGAACAATGAAAAAACAGGAATCCGCCCCGGGGCGAATCACGTTAATGCAAACTTGAATGGTGGTGAATACTCTATATTATTGGCCCCTGTAATATAGGGGCCTATATGTGTTCCACAAAGGAGACATTACATAGGTTGTTGACGGGTCATTTTTAGTATCGTTGTCACCCCAAGACCCCATATTATTTTAAATGTTACTGCTGTCAAGCAAAGACCCTTATCTTTGTTTGTGGGGGGGGGGGGCGTTCGCACCAAATTCTCCTAAAGATTTACTTTATAAAAATAAATGGCAAAAATTTCATCCAAACACCCCATTTTTTTTAATTTTTTAGGTTTTTTCTTTTTTTAATTAATTAAACCAATTTGGAAAATGTGGGTTCCTCTAACAAAACCCTATTTGTTTGGGGGGGTCACACCCAATGCCCTTCTAGACCCCGACAGACCCACTATATACATCATTTCATGGATATATACTATCAAGTTGCATCATATATAGAACCTGACCTGTGGAAAGAAACCATTGGAAGACCCCTACAAGGGACATTGGAACTAATTGAAATTGTTCCCAAAAGTCCACCAATTCTTGCAACACCATAAGGATTGCCCCAGAAATTGCCAGTATTTTTTGTCACCCAATCTATCATTTTTGCACCCTAACCAAATTGTGGCCGGAGGAGGAGGAGTGAAATTGGCGGGCAATGCGGCCTCTAATGCGGATGGAGGGAATACAAACAACGGAGCACTGATTGACTGGGTTTTATTGAGTTTGCACCCTAACCAAATTGTGGCCGGAGGGAAAATTGGAGGGCAATGCTGCTCTAATGCGATGTGGGAATACACAAGCGGAGCACTGATTGACTGGGTTTTATTGGTTGGTTTTTTTTTCGGGGTGCTTGGAAGAAATGGCGCTTACAGTGACGAAGACTATTGTGCCAATTGCAAGGCGAGCATCGACGCAGGACGTGGATTAGAAATAGCAAGAAAAACGGAGATTAAACATAAGAGGATTTATGCAAAAAATACATTGCCAAAGATTGGTAGAAAACTATAAACACAGAAGCAATGAGATGGGCAAAAAATAACATTGTGCAAGAGAGGGAAAAGTATGAACCAGTTGCACCCAGACTGAAACATGGGGATATATCTGAACCACCATTAGAGGGGACAACCTCAAAAGATAGCATCGGTGAGGTCTCGATCTTTCCTGGATTTGATAACTTAGCCTACCTAAAACATGCACTTGCCTAGGCAACTGGACATGAGAAGCAAAGGAACAAGGAAGAAAAGCACCAAAAAAAAATTACAATTAAAATTAGTGGGATATTACATAACCTATCAACTGGTGGCGAAGGCCTCCAAGAAAGAACTGCCAATGAAAAGGAAAGCTTAGCGTAGTGTTAACTTATATAAATGTTCCTTTGCATTGAATGATGGACTAGGCCCTACTCCCTCCCAGTGGTGTACAGAGGCAGTCAGTCCAGTGAAATTTGGGGGGTAAAAATGAAATTGGCGGTCTCAAAACATCCAAAAGTTGGAGTTTTAAACCCAAATACGGCTCCAAAATCATAGACTTTTTTCCAAATTCATCATTTTTCTTCTGGCCCCCATGGGGGGGGGGGGGGGGGGGTAATAGGGAAGGGAAAACTTGGGGGAAATTTCACCCCCCCCCAATGCCCCCCTATGGACTTTTATGCATGGTGTGGTGTGTGTTAATTAATATACACCAGAGGACCTAAGACAAAAACAAATTCTTTCAAAACAAGTGTGCTCCGAAGGGTTAACAAAGGTCCTCGGAAGTATACACCAATGGACTTTATTCTGTGTTTGCTGATTGATTTTGAAGTCTGGGAATGTTAGGTCCAAGGATACAAAAGAGTGGGGTGTGTGTGTGGTACTTAGGATTATAATTCTGAGGACCCGGACACTACAAAAAAATCTTTTGAACAAAGGTATTCGAAGTGAAACAATTGCCTTTTTTTCGTGTTGTATTTACAACACTATTATTAATCTCCTTACCGGCAAATAGATATTTAACTAGAATAGCCCTTGAGTAACTACTTTGAAATTCAAAAGATCCCAAAGGAAAGATAAAAGTAATTTGAAATTCAGAATTCTTGTGAAAGATTTGTTAGCTTTTTCAGAGGGAGTTTGGATGTGAAATGGAACAGCGCAGTCACCTATACTTGATTCAGAATCCCTTGGACATAATGCAATCAACTGCACTGACGGGTTATGTCTGATTTTTACTTGTATGAATAACGGGATGAGGCGAGGGTGTATGTGGGTCTGGCAATTCGACGACCCACATTACAAAGTGGTTTGTATCTGCCTTGCAATAATCTATTTTCGATTAGTTTGGGCGAGTTTGTCCTGTGTCCCTTGTGTCTCTTACAGTTCTTCTAATCACCGAGCACAATCTGATCTCACTCGGGTACAATTATGAATACTTTTTTTTAATAATACTTGTCATACTTTCAATATTTCATCTCTGCGCCATTTAGCTTCCTAAGGGGATAAGCATTAAATATTTGAAGTTCTAAAAATGTGGAAATTATATATTGCTTATAAATAAAAAGGATAAAGGTGGTAAATTTCTTGAACTCTTTAATGAAGGAAAGTGGCCAGGTAGGAGGTCAGACTGTGCCCTGGGAGGTATCAAGCTATATTGGGTAGGTTGGTGCCACCCTATTTTTCAAACTTGGGGACTGCGGAACTTGTCAAGAAATAAGGTTTTGGAGCTTGATCTTTATCAGTTTTGATGTATTTTAAGTAAAATTTGGTCAGAACAATGTGCTCTCTGGAACTAAATAGCGTAAAATGGGGCGTAGAGGAACTGAAATTGGCCTGGAAATGAGGGTCTTATGGGTAACAAATACTCATACCACCTTTCAATGTTTCTATCTTGTTTCTGTTTTTCTCTGCCTCAAAGATAATGTTTTTTCAGTAGGTTGTACTTGGAATTCCTGGCCATGGACATTTCTTCAGACCAAGTTAATGCAGTGCAGATAGCAAGTCGTAAGAAAGTACTATAGTCCAATTATTTAGGACTTTATGGGCTAGAGTTAGGGCCTGGGTCTTGCCACTAACTAGCCAGCCTAGGCCTAGACTAGCGCTTGAATTGGCTATCCTAGGGCAAAGCTTAGCATCGTCAATAGCGGAGCCAGATTTATAAAACAAATGTTTTTCATTCGCGGCAATGAAGAATGTTTTCATTCTTGAAAGATGAATGTTCCATTTAACTCGTTAAACTATTCTACCATTGCACTCTAAACATTCATTATTTGTTTGCTTGAAAAAACCAAAAAACAGGTGGATATTCATGATTAAACAAATATTGACTGCCTATATTTGTGCAATAGTAATAAATATATCATCGGGCAAATTTTGACATGTTCCTTTCACTCGGCTTGACTTCAGATATATTTTTTACTATCATACTCTTAGCCATTCCATATTTGTATACGGTTTTGTTTTTAATACTTGATTTTGAACCAATCAAATCCAGGCAATGTTAGCAATCCATACTGGTACAAAGATACCAATACATTGGTTGTTTATTTTTTTTTATGATTCAGATTAGGAAATCACTGCTTATGCCCTTGAAAAAAGCATTTTATCATTTAAACATGTTCATACCTGTAATATAACAAACTTACAAGTCATATGAGTCAAATGTACTTTATGCAGAAATACAAAATATTTACTCTCATATTTAATTTTAATAATTTTTTATATACTTTCAACAGATTTTATGTGGACAAGACTGGTTTCACTACAAAATAACTTGGTGAAATGGATTCACCATTACAGCTAAAGTTTGGATGCAGTCATTTGGTTTGTCTTTACATCATCTTCCAGTCAAACCTTGTTTGAGGTCTTGTGATGGTATAATATTGTTTTTAATATTAACATTGAAATACTTAATGTCAGCTTGAATGGAGCACAGTCATTTTTCATTCAACCCATATGGCATGACACCACATGTCCCCCTAAAAATTACCATGCCCACCCCATAAATCTAAATGGTACCTCCACTTATGAGAACAATTTTCATTACTGCCAATGATTTGTTTCAATGTAATATAGTCAATGGTAATGTCTGATTTCATGAACACATCCAAAATTAACACTATTTATGATTGGTTACTCTGGCTCTATAATGTTGTATATCATTGGTTCATGACCAATCACTGATATATTCTAAGTGGTGACTCAGGGATTTAAACCTGTTATCAAATGTTCACAATAAATACAATAAGAAGCCCAATTAATAGTATGCAAATTTTTGATAGCTCATATGCATCATAGTCCCCCTGCAATATTTTTTCCAAAGCCACCCTTAAATGAAAAAAGATGCCCAAATCATGTTGCCCTTACACCCCTAAAATTCGTCATCTTTTTACGCTACACACTCATGACTGCTTTGCAAATGACCTTTTCAATTCCACAACCATCATGAGAGAATGTCGTGTTGCATTGGGCTTGCACAGATTTTCAGTGCAACTTTGGATTTTGGCATACTTTTCTTTAAATGTTACCATATTAATGGTTTACCATAGTACAAAAATGAGACTATTTGATGCAATGAAATCCAAAACATGCATAACAGATGTGGCAAGTTTAAAACTCCCCCCTGAGGTCTCTCACCTTCTTATAGTATCTCTGATTGGCTCATTACTTGATACACATGTATAACCACTGATAAACTTAGCTACAAATATACCTTCTATATCTGTTCAACCTATAAGCTTTTCTAACCTTCTCTAAATTGGCTAAACACATCATATAACCCATGTATAACCAATCAATCAGCCCATTAGACCTCAGTTGTTTCCCTTCTGGGGCCCTTTTCAAAAAAAAAGTTACTTTTTGTGATGTACATTTTTTGATGAATCACTTGGTGAAGATGACATCCTGAAATCCAACACATCTATTACAAAATAATCAGCCTGAACTTTGAGATCAGCACGCTTGGATTTCTAGAGCGGGTTTAGTTGTATAGCAACTAAAACTCTCCCCATCAAACCCCCAGTTTTTCATGAAAATCCATTCTTTTAGTTTAACAATGATTTACTTTTTGTTATTGGCCAATCAGACCATAACAACATGCAATAGGTACGTAATTATGTACATTTCATGCAGACAACATGGCAAACTTGTTCCTGCTACCCACATATACAGTTTTTTGTGAAATCGGTATTGCATTCGTGTCAAAGACGCAAACTACCTTTTTGGTTGACAAGACACAAGGGCATGTGATGGCAAAGCCGAAGTGGTCCTCCAAGCTAACAGCTGGCAGTCTACAATGTCAAACATGTTCTATTTTAAAAGGTACAATGAGACCAGATTTTTGAGGCAACCAAATAATTGTGTCATAATAGTATATCACATAGATTAGACACCGATAGATTTCTTATTTGTATTTGGCTACAGAAATGTCTTAAAAGAGAAAAAAGGTGATTTTTATTTGCTTATATTTCAATAAACAAAACTAGGCTGATTTTGTATTTGCTCCTATACGAATTGGAAATTTCCAATTTTTGTACCAAAGAAACTTTGTCAGATAATCCTTTCAGCTGGGGTATTTTTGATAGAAAAGTTTTACACCAGTCAAAAATCAGTACTTTAATTTTTTTTATAGACATCTATATGTGACATCTTTCATTGCACCTTTAAGCCACATTGCACTCAGGGATTTTTCTTCAAAATATAAACAAACTGCACAATAATTTTGCTTCCAGTTGAGTTTTGGCACTGTTGATAGGAAATTTTTATATAGTAACATCCCATGACTATATGCGGAAGTTTTCATATTATACAAATGATTTATTGTCAAATGACAGGAATTCCAATACTTTCCAAAAATGTGTATAAAATGGCTAGGAAATTCTATTGAAATTCCCAATAGTACTATCATAATCACGGTGACATTAAAATATTGTGAAAGTTATTATTATCGAGACGGAGAAACTGGGAGCTGGAGTTAAATAGCGCGAAAAATATGTGGTCCAATGAACCTGGCCCTCTCGCTATCTAGGAGTGAGATTTACCACTAGACCACAGGGGAAAGTGTTTACGTGGATACCAATGAAACAAGCGCTAATGTATTCAGTCTCTATTTTAGAGTTTCAAGTGGCTGTAATTATGATTAGAAGGGGTGACCTATATTATGTGAAAATTATGTAGTGCTACTATGCTAAGGCAGATTTTTAAAACTTTGACTGGAAGTTGGAAACTGCACATGTTTAAAATTTTGTTTCAGCAGAAACGAAATAAATATTAGTTGCAATAATTGCACCAGAACCGTGGACGAGGGCCAAATTTCTTACACAGTTATGATGAGCTGTTGGAGAAAAAGCCCCAAAGGATTGGCGAAGCCAACTGGCAAAATCAGGTTGAAAAAATAACAACCAAACTTGGACATCCACCAGTCCTCATCTCAGTGCTGATCAAAGGAAAACAGTCGTTCTCGAAACGTCCACAACTCAAGTAAGTTGACTTGGATCAGTTAAAATGATTATACACAACTTCGGCTTCAAAAGCATGGGTGGCACATTTAATAGGCCCACCCGAAATCTTAATTTATCAAGCCACTTTATCATTTCCACATGGCACTTTTTGTCTGGAATGTTAATGTACACGTCGTACTACACCAAATATGGAGAAGATATTACATCATAATACCCCTCATTCATTTATTAATTACAGTGAGTTGATATGTGACGTCAATGCCGGGAAACGAACAAAGCACTGCCCGGCAATGTGTGTGAGCATCTGCAGGGCTTGGTCTTCCTAAAATTCGCGGCTCAATCGGCGTGATAAAGCTAAACTGAATGCTTGTAACTGTAGGGCATATTCTTCTTCAGTAGACCATGGTGCTAACTTGTGTTGTAAACATTGATGTCGATCACTATACGACTATAAGCGGACACTGTTTCTCATCCTCATTGTGTGCATTTCTAATGAGATTATATTTTCTTAACGTGAAGTTTTTTCCATCTCGCATTCGCAAACTGTGTGCCACCAGCGTTTTACCCCCTTGCATTCCAATGTTTGACCGCAAGGGTCGACATAACCGCCTGCCCACTGATCCATTGAATTAACACGTAAGTAGTGTGATTAATGTTGAAAAAAGCTCAACGAAAAGTTTTTTGTAATCGACATACAGCAAGGGTTTAATATGTTCATTCACATGCACCAACCATTATATTGACAAACTAAAATGTATCAGTAAGTGTTCCTGTGTTATATTGTTTATTACGCCAGAATTCTGGCATGATGTTGACTTTTCCCATTATGCCTAGGGAAAACATAACCTCCTTCCAAGGCAATGTTGTGGCGCACCGATTTCACCTTGCGAGAATTGGAAGCACCACCTGTATGTGATAAGCAGTGCATCCTGGTTAAATGCTGAAGTTTCATAATATCATATTGACTGCTCATGAGGGAAATGTGCAAAATAACTACCGAGGTGACTGAAGCTGTGCGCCTACTAAAGTAGGCCCCATCCCAGTCCACCGAGGGGAGATATTTTGACCATTGCAGGAATATAGAGCGTTCCAATATTTGTTTTATATACAATATTGTGTGTCATTTGATAGCTTTGCTAATCAGAAACTTGCCAAAAATCATGTCGAGATCAGCTGCCATGCACTTTCACTTCAAGTCTTCAATCAATCCCGTGGGGCTCTCTCCCCACAAATTCTTGAACTGCTCCAGACAAAGCCTATTTGATTATTTATTATCACCGTCTCTACATGCATCAAGTAATTGCTCCAGTGCTCCTTCAACAACTAGCTTAAACCCCAAATGTACTCCATTTTAGTAAAAAATTCAACAGGCAATTGTCCAGCAGTGAAATGAAAAAAGGCAAATATAAAAAAAAGTAAAAACATTAAAAAAAAATGTCAGGTCAGGTCATTGATCATGTTTGAATCAATTCAACGGCCCTCGGACTGTGTCGTCCCCCAGGTTAATTCTTTAGAATGGGCACAAACCGCCTATTTTCTTTCGCAGAATACCAATAATACAAAAACGGCGAGGGGCAAATGCTGGTGCTCTCACTACGGAGGTCTAAAGTTGATATTAATAAAAATACAGAACTGGCGCATTACTACTGTGTTAAAACGTCACACGCGCCATAAGACCCACAAACATACCCCACGCTATTTTGGAAGCATTTTTGGAAATCTGCCAAAAAACATTGTTGCCTGGATCTTTGTGGATGGTAATTTTCTGAACACAACTACATGTCGGACAATGTTTTTGGATTCTAGGATCATTTTAATAAAACCGAGGTCCTGGCAAAATCAACGAGAAGTGCATTTTTTTTCATACTGTAAATTTACCTGATGGGCTTGGGCGGTAACATTTAAGCATCCGCCAGTGAGCACGTTGAATCTAGAGGGCCGGACGACCTCTAACTTTTATTAATCCATCCTATGTGTCAATTACCATGAGTCATGCCCAACAGGTGAAGCAAGATACCAATCAGGGAATAAAGTCCATAAAACCGACTATTTCCCTGAAGTGTGTAAAGTAGTAACCAAAGTTTTAAAATCCGGGTTGTCCCCGTCACGGGGGTGGCCGGATTCACCTCACCTTCGCAGCAACCGCCATTCAAATCCAGTTCCGATCCATTTCACCCGATTCAATGCTCCCTTTTTTTGGGAACTTTTTCCCTCCTTATAATTTTGAGGAACTAGCTGAAATATTTTATGACACATGATAACATGTAGTATCCACCAACCAAAGACATAAATTTTTTATGTGTTTAACATTGATGATAGCTAAGGTTAATGTCGTGACTGACTATTGGCTGCAACACCATCTATCCCTAACCTATTACAAGTCCGGTTACTCTGCACCCTCTCAAACATTTACCCCACTACAATTGTAGTTCCATTCAACTTATAACCAGTGTCTGGCAATGATTGTCTGAAATGCTACAACCATGATACGTTATATCTCAGATTAGCTAGACAATATTCCTATAATGAAAAGTTTTAATATTCAACTAAAAAATACACTACAAATTATTACTGATTCATTGCAACCAGGCCTTGATTTATATGAAATGTAAACAAAAAAACAAAACATAGTTATGTTGGAACTCACAACTTTTGTTCATACATAATTACTTATACCATGTCCCAGTGGCGACTCCAGAATCGTAAGCATTGGGCGAAGAAGAGTTATATACTGGGAGTTATCGGAAACAGACTTAATCATGCAGAACTCTTTATTGAAGTAGTATTATTGTTGCATCAAGTGGCCAAGTATATGAAACTTCCTAGCTACAATACAATGTGTAAAGAGTTATTGTGAACCATGCAGTTCAAATATGTTGGTCGATAACACATATTATTAACTCTGCTTTTCCGCGCCCTGCTTTTCCGATTCTGGAGCGCATGCCATTCCATATCATTTCCACTGGATTTGGCAATAATATACTTTTTTCATAATCGCAATGACAAACTATATAATATCAGAATCTTCCACACCCCGCACAATTATACCTCTATAGCCAGAACAGCCTAAAATCTAAACTGAAGACACCATTGGCCAATTGAAAACAGCCTGCTGAAGTCATAGACTTTTTAACCAGTCATCACTAAACAATAGTTTTTAAGTCTCACTCACAACAGCGACATAATAACTAGATGTGAGATTTTACACAGTTAGGGAGGGGGAAGGAATGGGCACATGCCTTGGGGCCGTCTTAATGGGTTACCAATCCACCGTTCCACACCCCCCCAATATCAATCTTGCACCCTTTACAAGCAGTGAAATCACATTATAAGATTTTACAAACTGATTGGGTTGATCGGTCAACTTTTGCAATAGATTCGCCATCTGTTACACAGGGCCATATCGGGTGTGCGACGCACCCCCCCCAAAAAAGACAAAGGTCCACTTTAAATCATGTTGAAGTCCGCTTTGTCATGTTGAGTTCCGCTTTGTCTGTTTGAATGTTTCTCTGCTTGTCTAAATGCTTGTTTAAGTGTGGGGTTCTCTGAATAACTATCATCGGTTAATGCACTAGTCAATAGACGAAAGAGTAAATAACGCATCACTATATTATTATAACTGTTTAGGTAAAGCCGACGTTTCATTGCACAATTCCCCGCTCTTCAGAATTGGTGGCGACGGAAAAAATTTGGGGTCAACCAGCGAGCGCAGCGAGCTGAATAACATTTTTGTTGTCAAAAAAGGTTCCACTTCCTTGCATCTACACCCCCCCCAAATAAATTCCTGGCTACGGCCTGTCTGTACACAATCAGCTACCACATCTTCAGGTACTGTCAAACAATTCTGACCACATGTACTGTTTGTACCCTCTTTGAAATATTATTGCACACACATCTGATAAATGAAGGAGACTTCACCAACCCACACAAATTTCCTTGTCAAACTCTAAATTCAAGATGGAAACACACCAAGGTGACAAGCACATGACTTAAAGATGGTTTGCTCTCATTGAATTATTACTAACGCCTGTACATCTAGAAATAACGACAGAAAACAAACTCATTCAGTAACCTTAAAAACGACGATGGTTTGCAAAAGTTGATTGATCCCCCCTCCAGGCGCGTAGCCATCCTGGTGGTTTTCAGGATGGGGAAATTTCCCGGTAGGATCAATAATTGCCCCGACCACAGGCAAAAATTTCCGGGTCCCGAGCAAAGAAAAAGGGCGGATTTAACATGAATATCAGCCTCTTATTTCCCATTTTGCCCTCATTTTGTTTTTCAGAGGGGCAGTCTGCCCCTTCTGGCACCCCACCCGTGGCTACGGCCACTGATTCCCCTCCTCATTGTGACTGAATGCCTACATTTTGGCTTTACCTGCATTTTCATTTGAAAAGTTGCTTTTTAAGACGGCATGATTATAAACAAATTAGTACTTTTTGTGCATTTTTTTTCTTTTAACGCCAGAACATAACAACCTGTTTTCAGAATTTGGGGGACACCACCTTAATTCTACTAACCGCACTCTTTTAAAATGCAATGTATCTATCCAATGCCTACTTAGGGCTAAGCTCAACATCTTTTCGGCACTCAGCACTCACAGACCAGCCAGAACCGATTTTTTGGGAAGTTTGATTTTAGAAGCAGAAACTAGAGTACCTGATAAAAGCATGTAAATGTTGCCATGGATTGGAATCCAAGCACATAAGCTCCACGCTTCTGAGATGGGGATTTGAACCCAGGACCCTCAAGGTTTAAAGGTTGCAAGGAAGCACTCTACCAAATGCTCCCTATTCATTACCACCCACTTTGCTCAAATGTAGGTGGGCTGCAAACTATGTTGGACTAGAGAGTCAGTCTCCTCTTTCATGGTTGAAGAAATGTCATAAATTTGTGCAGTACATAATCATTTTTACATGAACGTATGTGTGGGAATCCCAAAAAGAGCCATGATAAGTAATGATCCCCATGTGAGATTTAAGGGGATATAGGGCTATCTTTTTCAGGGGGAGTCGGACACGATCTGCTCGATTTGGGGCATTGGGAATTTCCAAACGGGTCATTTATAGAATTCTTACGTGTATTTTCTACGGCAGCCTCGTCCGAGTGACATTGCAAAATCACCTTCTAAACCTTCGTTTCAATACCTCTTATATAGTCATGGTAATTTAGGGAAAAATTATTGACCAAAACCGTCGGGGTTAGTTGATTAACACCATTGCAACTAGTAATTTCCAATACGGTCATTTTAGATTTTGATATTCGTGACCAGGTGCCTAACCCTTTGTTTTTAAAAGGGGTTTTCAAGTCTTTGTGTGACCATTCCATATTCCAACAGCGCCCTCCTCCCGTTAAATCTTTGATATGGGTAGCTGGCTAGCACTCTCGGTTTGCCAGCACTTGATGCGTGCTTTTGCTATAGGTTGGGCATTCCTACCCCCTGATCTTTTTAAGAATGTGAGTGACAATGGTGTATGCGCAAAAAGTCCACATATTTCCATTGTTTTTTAACTGCCTGCGTATGTTTTTTGATTGCTTTCTTGAGTCATCAGAAATGGGCAGTCATTTGGATTTGTGGAGCAATGGAACAAGTCATGCTACAGGTTCATCATATTCACGCATCCAATGTTACTACTGTGATCAAGTTTAAATTTGTTCATCTGAATTTTGCAGTGAGTTTGTATTGATTGTAGCAGAGAGAGGTTGGATATACTGACAAAACAGTACATAGTCATTGAGTATGAATGAAACCCTTAGACTTGCCCTGTTTAGCTTTGAATCACAAGATTTAAGGCACTTGTTGAGTACACTCACTTTGACAGCGGAACACTGGAACAAATTTTCATTATATGAACAATATGATGGACATTGTTGTGGTCGAATTAATGCTTGCATCATTCTTAGTTACATTTTTGTGTGTGTGAAGGCAGCTATCAATAACATTTTTGGAAATAATCTATGTGTTTTCCCGCTGTTGCTTCATGCCAACACAATAGTCAAACTTTTCACTTCGGTAACCCCTTCGTTCACATCTGACCTATATAGTTTCTTACATAAGGTATCAATACCTGTGGGAAGGATGTGAGATGGATTTGGGGGTTGGATGCATTCACATGATATTGGATGTGTTCCCATGATCATCAATGATCATCACATGATGTAAGCCACGATCACCAGTTGGCATTCCTGGTGGCATTCCAGGCATCATTCCGGGCATCATTCCTGGTATTCTAGGGTTTCCTTGCTCATCAAATTGAAAACAGGTCCCTGAAAACGACCATGAAAAAAGAGGCGAGTACCAAAGAATGACTGCAATCAACTTGCAAGTATAACATAACCGCCTGCATTAAGGGGGGCTTGTTCCGCTCGTCTGTTGGGGCCACCCCTGATTTATTTTGAATAAGCAGATGAAGAGGCCGTTTTTTCTTCATTGCGTCCTGAATTAGCCCTCAAATCCGTCATTCCCAGATAACAACAAAAAAAAACACTGTTTTAAGGGTTAAAACCCATGTTTAACGCACAGCATGAATTAGGGCTTTGCAATATATGCATTATTGCGTCTAACCATCAATCCGCCAGTTTGTTTCCCACGGTACTTTGAATGGGTGTATGTTTAGTGCCAGGCTCTCATATCATAAGAACACATACACATAAATCGGAAAAACACCTTAAACATGTCAATCGTAACAATTTGCCTTGCAATGCATTGCATCTAGGATGGAGACACATCTATTAATTATCCTATTAATAGTAATAATCCTCCCTCTATTTAAAGGGACAAACAGGCAAAATTTTCAAGTAAAATACAATTCTTAAAAACTGAAATGGAATTTGTTTATTTGCCTGAACAATGAAACTCTTTAACCACCAATTAAAATAATTATAAATAGCCCCCCTAGAAGAGTTATGTAAGTAATCCACTACCGGAGCTTCTGCGCCACTCCGCAGAACATCCGATAGTGGAGTAGCTGCGCTTCGAGCGCAAAAATCCATAGGCGGAGTAAATCTGCGCTCGAGCGCAGGAAACAACCTCCGTCCACTATATAGTAGGAAAAAATCCTGGCGCGCTCGAGCGCAGAAAAATCCTAGGCGGAGTAAACCTGCGCTCGTGAGGGCAGGAAACACCTCCGTCACTATATAGTGATGGAAAAAATCCGCGCCGCTCTCGAGCGCAGAAACTCCATAGGCGGAGTATCTGCGCTCGAGCGCAGGAAACAACGTCCGTCACTATATAGTGATCGAAAAAATCCTGCGCTCGTAGCGCAGAAAATCCATAGGCGGAGTAATCTGCGCTCGACGCAGGAACCCTCCGTCACTATATAGTGAGGGAAAACTCCTGTCTCCCGAGCGCAGAAAATCCATAGGCGGAGTCCTGCGCTCGAGCGCAGGAACCACCTCCGTCACGAATATGTGAGGAAAAAATCCTGCGCTCTAGCGCAGAAAATCCATAGGCGAAGTGTCTGCGCCCGAGCGCAGAAACAACTCCGTCACAATATTGATCGAAAATCCGGGGCGCTCAGCGCAGAAAATCCGTCGGGGGAGTGTTTTTGCGCTCGCGCGCAGAAAATCCGTCGGCGGAGTGTTTGCGCTCGCGCGCAGGAAACCCTCCGTCACTATATTGTGAGGGAAAAAATCCTGCGCTCGGCTCATAAACTCCACGGTGGAGTATCTGCGCTCGAGCACGTAACACTATATCGTAATTTAGAGAGTACTCCGCTGGTGGATCTTGTGCGCTCGCTCCGCTGGTGATGTTCTGCGCTCCGCTCCCGGTGGGTCTTTTGCGCTCGCCGCTCCTCTGGTGGATCTTTTGCTTTTGCGCTTGCTCCTCTGTTGATCTTTTGCCGCTCGCCCGCTGGATTGGATCAACTTCACTGCGCTCGTTTCCGTTGGCTGGAGCTCTGCGCTCGCTCTACTGGCGGGGCCTCTGCTTGGCTCAAAATACAAAATACTTAATTCAAATTATTGTAGTTCAATCAATAGTTTGGTTTAAATAAATAATTTTATTTTCAATGTAAAACTAATGAAATGATGTTGCTTTTGAACAACTCATTACCCACCGCTCCGCAGGCGGATGTTCTGCGCTGCGCTCGATCCACTTAGCGGATGTTCCCGCTCTTCCGCGATCCGCTGGTGGATGTCCTGCGTTCGCTCCGCTGGTGATCTTCTGCTCCGACAGCTCCCTGCTATGGATTTTCTGCTCTCGCTCCGCTGGTGGATCGTTTGCGCTTGTTCCTCTGGCGGAACTTCTGCACTCGAGCGCAGAAAATCCATCGGTGGACTGTCTCCCTCCTCGGAAAACTTTATAGTACTCGTTCAAGCGCAGAAAATCCACTGGCGGAGGGTCTGCGCTCGCTCCGCTGTGGATCTCCTGCCGTCGCTCCGCTGGTGGATCAACTGCGCCGCTCCGCTAGCGATCTTTCTGCCGCTCTCTCGCTGCGCTCCGCTGGTTGATCACTGCGCTCGTTTCCGCTGTGCCGGAGCTTTCTTCTCTGTTCTTCTGCGCTGCGCTCTCTATTGGCGGGGCTAATGCTTGGTCAAATACTTTAATTAAATTTGTTTTGCATGTAAATAGTTTGGTTTTTAATAAAACAAATTTGGTTTTCCACATGCAAAAAATAATGAAGATGTTGCATTTAGAACCCTCCATAATAACCACCTCTCTTTGTAAACTTAATCACGAAGTTAAGTATACCTACAAACAGGAACTTTTTTCCATATATTTTTCCAAAACTACTATGTTGGTATTTGTAAACAATATTAAATCTATACATTTTTTTTGTTAACAATACCAATGCAGAGCAACATAATGGTGAATCATGATGATATGACGTGAGTTGATTGTTTGTGTGTGTTGTGTACGTTTGTGTGCAAATAGTCTTATATGTTTAATTTATGTTTTATCTTTCTACTTTTGGATTCCACAATATGTTATTATATACCAACAACTATGAAAATTAGGTGTTATGAGCAAAAAAGTGTCAGAATTACACAAGGATTTTGTGCCAAAACCATAGGCTTCGAATCATGGTATAGCTTGTGATCCTAATTCAATTCAGTTGTTTTTAGTGTGAACGGAAAATTTGGTGTTTTGTGGCGAACCTCCCACTTCGTTCATTTTGGTAAATTATATAATTACCAACCTCTTTTATTTGTCCATATTAAAAACGAATTTGTTTACTGTTTAAACAAATTACATTATAGCGGAGGTTCTAGATTAAAAAGAGTAAATATTCCCCATCGATACTTATAATACATGAAAGTGTATATTTCACACCCATCTCAATAATTTCCTATACTAACCCTTCCGATGAAAACCCGCACATATATCATGGCAATTATTTGCATGCACAACTTATTAGTCATGAGGCTAAGTGTGTGCACAGGGTGGAAATGGATTAACACTGACTTTTTCTCATTGATTTATTTTGTCAATGATGACTCAAGCAATAATTTCTGGAGGGTGTGCCAAAATTTCGTCAGTGCCAATTTCTAGAAATCCAATATGGCCGCTAACACTCTCAAATTCATTCATTCAAATGGCCATAATTTTATGCACTAGGTCCAGGTTTTAAAGCACAGATCTTTTGGGCCCGGTTATTGAACGTGATTATCCACAACAGTACCATAAATCCAATAGGTCCACCCTAAAAACCAATATGCCCTGAAATCATTCAACGGACCATAACTCATCAAGGTATTTGTGATAGAGGCATAATTCTGCGCTCATATACCCAGTAGGAACTCATATCTGACATTTCAAGTGTGTTCACAAGCTTTACCAATCAAGATGGAAGCAATATGGCTGCCTTTAAGCTCTTTACACCTACGAATTGGTCATATAGTCATAATATAGTGGCCGTCATTTTGAATTTTAAGTATGTTGTCAAAAACAAATATACCAGTACGATTTTATTAAAATGCTCAAAACATCCATCTTATACTTTATTTAAAACTTTAATAATCATTTTGGGTGTTTTAAAAATTTACTAATCCAATACATTCAGATCTATCGTATTTTATTAGTTTTAAAGAAGATAAAAAGTCAGCCAAATTGGCCCCCCATCTTAACCGTTTTGGCATGTTAAAGAAACAGAAATTCCAGATAAGAATGTACAAAGCCATGGTCAAAATACTTATCCCATACCTAAATTTACAACATTTATAATAATAATAATTTGATGTAACTACATATAATCACATATAATGTAGATTTTAAACTTAACTATTTAAAAGTCGGCGTTTGGCTCCATCTTGAATTTGAAATGTCCATTACAGAGAAATGCCAATAATGGGTTTCTAGTGATCAATACATGTATCTCATAGTGTAAAGCATACGAGCATGCATATGAGACACTGGAATTAAGCCTCAAACTGCAAAATGTGCAGAACACCTTACGTGTCCGGATGCGTTGGAAATGCACTCTAGAGGTGTTTTAAAGTAACACTGCAGAGTATGATCAATTGTAACATATTTTGAACACCTGCAGAAACAATTTTTCGGTGTTCAGTATGTATCAAGTAGCGTAAATAGCTATAATGGAGGTGTTAAGTTCATGTCAGGATTCCGAGAGCATATTTGACTTTTTGAGGCAGCCATAGGATTTTTTGTCGTCAATGTATGAATAAATTACATTACCAACAACTTTCTCGTGCTTAAAACAGGAGTACCGCGACATTTGGCCTCTAATCTTAAATACTTTAAGGAATATTAGTGATTTTTGACATGGTTGCAGCCATATTGGATTATTTAA
>JAMKCH010012825.1:0-27085 GCA_023653785.1 Ophioderma brevispina
ATATCGCCCCGCTCGTTCCATCACTTCCAGTGCCTCCCGTTCGATTATCGTCAGTGTCCCGCACATTCACCCTGATAGATGAAGATTGTAGCAGAGTTCCTCGGGTGGAGAAAGCCATTCGCCTTCGTCTACCTTGACGACTGGCTCCTTGCAAGCACCTTCCAGGGAACGACTTCAACCACTCCTTCGCGGAGTATCGACCTTTTAAGGGCGACGCTGATCTTCAAGCGGGAATAGCGTTTCGACCAGCCCCGATCGTGCACACCTCATCTACGACTCAGTGCGCCGGATCCTCATAAACCCAATTGCTACTGGGCTCTCAGCCAGTATGACAACGGTGGTATCACTCCGCAGACTTCGCATGCAATTAGTAATAGAAAGCTGCTCGTCTATCGCGTTAACATTCGCCGAGACCAGTTGTGGGGAGCTTCAAGAGAACTCCTGACGCCCCACACGCCAGAAGAGCGATAGCGTGTTGGCATCTGCGGATAATCTCCGCCGGGAATACTACTACTCAAGACCATCATCTTTCATTCCCAGGAACGGCCGCATCTATATCGGTTGGTGGGAGCCCACGTATGAGACACTCGCCTATCGGGAACTTGGACAAGGAAGTTGACCAAGCATCACATTATCAAGTTGGAGCTGTGGGCTGTTTAATCTGGCTCCGAGGCTGACTCTCCATCTGGTCAAGGGAGATCACGTCCTAGCCTGGTGCGACAACTTCCGTTCGTCTCCTACTTAACAAGCAGGGGGATCCGGGAGTCGCATCATTTGCCTACAGACGGTCCTGAGTGGTGTCTCCGTCATCACGACCACCTCTGACGGCCATCCTCCTTCCTGGGGAATACAACACCCTGACAGATACCCCGTCGATGAAGACAGCCGGGAAGACGGGACCTTCGAGAGTCCGGGGGTCGTCGTGGAGTAGCACCTCATCCCAATATGCATGATGGCTTCTACGGCTGGATCACCCCTACACGTGAACCTGTTCGCAGGCCGCCTCAACGCCCAGCTCCCCGACATACTACTGCGTGAGCCAATGCTCCACCACCGGATATTGGTCCCCTCCCCGTCACACGGGCCCACTAAACCGTTATTACGGCGGGCCTTACCGCTTCGGGGTAACTTAGAAATGGATATTGATTTTCTCCGTCATCGGGGGCCCCACTAAAACTCACCCGTTGATTACGGCCGGGCCTACCGTCACGGGAATACTTACATGGATAACACTTTCTCCCAGCGGCAATCACCCAAGCCGCCAGTCTGACTCGATAGGCCCAAGGAGACCTACAACAAGGAGGATTTTATTCCAGACTTTCAAGCATACCGTAACGGGCGCAGGGATCCCCAAGTGGACCCTCGGCGAGCACCTCTCACTCTCCATCAGCCATCCATCGGGATTGGGCTGAAGGCATCACCGGACCATCACCGTGTCTAGCTCGCCAGCGCTTCATGATCGCATCAAGGGAATGCTGCATCAACGGCCGGCCGATTCTGCTCTCTCGTGCCAGCTTGGGACCTGCCATCAGTCCTCCAGCTCCGCTACACTCCTCCTTAGGAGCCTCTTCTCCAGACGTCCTTAGCGGACACCACGAAGAGACTCTCTTCCTGCGCCGCAGCATCAGGCAAAGGAGTATCGGACACCCTTGATTTGCCTATATCAGAGAATCATCTCACCTTCACAGGGAACGCTGCTCGTCTTCCCCGATCAGCGAAACTGGCCAAGAATCAATCAGCTTCACTCCACAGCCGAACATCCTCCCAGATTTGACAAGCTTTCAGGTTCTGGCGATGAAGGACCCTGGTGTTCAGTTAGGGAGCTTGAAGTTTTACCTCAGCCAGACTCCACCCATAGGGGGGGGGCTCACGACCAACTTTTCATCACAACTAAAAGCCAAGACGACATAGCAGAGTGGATCGTGGGCAGGTATAAAGGAGAGCCTAGCTAGTACGGGGGTTCGTCTCCGGGGACGCACATAGGAGCTCACGACGGAAGATCTCAGGCGGCTGCTTGGGCCTCCTACCGGGGGTTCTATACAAGATATCAGGACTCCATGGGATGCGGCTGTCTGATACATTCCAAACAAGTTTTCTCCGAGATTCCTAGTACCAGGCTGGTTCGACGGCAGCTAGGTGTTGGATCTGTATTAAGCATTGCCTCGTCATCACATCAAACCCTCCACATCTTCCAGTCGCCAAAGCTCCCAGTAGCACTTTACCCCCTGAAGTCGGTAAGTGCAATCTGGTAATATGGCTTTGTTCAACCTTCCCCGGCGGATCATCATCACCCGAGATCCGCTTGCCTTAAGGCCCGAGCACTCTGATATCCGGGTTGATCTACCAGTTGCATCTGTGCATAAGTAGGCGTGAATGGGAACGTACTAGGAGATGTAGGTGATCCCTCTCCCCCCGGTGGAGGTCATAATCACCATATCTCCGTATTACTTACATTCAAGCCTGATGCTCCCCCCCCCTGTTCAGGGCCGCTGCGCCGCCCAGGACGGGGCCTAACGGGGTGCGCTCTCCCGCCCGTGGAGACAACCCGTGGAAGCGCATACCAAAAATGATCCAGAAGGCAGTGTTTCTAGCTATTGGCCCCGAGTGTTGCGCACTCAGGGGTTGCCAAATTTTCCAGTGGGATCGTGGGTATTGCTAAACCGAGCATAAAATGAAAAGCATTTTAAGTCAGGTTTGAATGTAAGTATACAGAGGTTATGGTGATTATGACTTCCCCCGGGGGAGAGGGGCGGGACACAATGATGTTGTGATGAGAGTTTTAATGCTGCTTTGGGAGAGTGGTTGTTTTGTATGTAGGAAAAAAACAAATGACGGGGATGGCCCTTGGCCTATTAAAGACACTATCGTGATGTTGAAAAATATTGAAAAATTTGCATGAATAGCTCAAAGTGAAGGATAAGTCGTAGATTTTCATAAGTTACCTTTTCTGGCTGTAGAATTGAAAGAAACGAAGAAAACGGTTTAGTGTTCCAAGATAGATTCTCCATTCAATTACGTGTTGTAGTAAGTGTCCGTTCGGACAGTAATGACACTAAAATCTCGATTATGTCTTATTAGGTTCTTCTGGTCTTATTTATTTGAGGGTATGGTGAGGAATACCGTACTTGTTACGTACATGCGAAAATCTGATGTTTTGATGATTTTTTTTTTTTCTCATTTCATTTGCTGATTATCAAGTCACTGATAGTGCTTTAAGTAAATAAAGTTTTCCCATCTTAATAGATGGCCTTCACCCCAAAACCCCACCTGCAAAGTTTCCCGCCCCAATATTTCATCCTTTATAAATATGCGAGAGTAAAACTGTGATTTGTAAGCCTCATATAGTACTCTGTAAAATTAATATTGTAACCAAAATGGAGTAACATTTTTGCTATAACGTCCAGACTAACATTCCGTAGCCCTAAAATATCACAGGGTAAATAAGCAAACAATACCTTTTTTCAGATACCAACATTTTGAGTTCTTGTTGATGAGACTATTATTGATCGGGCCATGGCCTTTAGTTTCAAGTTCTATGGTAGTTACGTGTCATTTAATATTGAGGTATTTTATGGTACAGTGGATGAAATGCAGCCATTCAGTAATGGTGTTTTTCTGTTTCGCCTGCCTATCAGCTTGTAGAATTTGATTGGGTGTTTTTCACAGTAATGGTAACAGTCCAGGCTTTGCAGAATTCTTGTCCCAATTTTTGAGAATGTGAAATACTAATTTAAATTAATTTAAAAAAAAAAAAAAAAAAAAAAAAAAAAAAAAAAAAGGGAAAGATTTTTTGTGTGTGTTAATAACCACCTTTTTATTTTAAAGAAAAAAAATAAATGTACTCTAATGTTCTCCTCTTGGGAAAAATTGTAACATTTTCAAGTATTGATTCAAAATAGTGGTATGATAATTGAACTGATTTTTGAAATTCTGTTTGGTAAAACTGAAAAGAAGTTTACATCATGGTCTCCCCAAAATTGAAAACATCACAGAGTGTTCCTATTTGTGTAGAAATAAAGTTCAATTCATTTGAATAATTGTCAAATAAACTTGTTATGGGGGGGGGGTGGGTCCGGTACGTTTTTTGAGACTTCCGATGTGATATTTTTCTAGCTACATGTATGTGCTCCCATTTCTAAGATCTATAAATGTCACGTGTTGTAACGCGGTGACATTCTAGCATGTTACACTACATACTTTTTAGATATAGACGCAGTTTATAACAGTGTGTCAAATGTTACAAACGTTAACATTTCTCCCATATATCCATTGTAGATAATTTCAAACATTATGTAAAAATTAATGAGTTTAATTTAATTTCCTGAGCAACATTGAACAAAAGTATCAGAAAAACTGGTTTAGAAATGCTTGTTTAATCAACTTGAAATTTTTCACACAATGTTTACATAAAGCAATATGGCCCATTTTGAACGAGCGCCCCAATTTTCAAAATTTGATATTTTTGCAAAGTACGTTGTTAATTGTCTGGAAAACTATACCTGCGAACGAGAATGCTAAAAAAATGTGTATTATCATAAAATAAGCGATTGGTAATTAGCATGGGATCCCAGATCGGACTTACGGCAGAGCTGGAAATGATACGTTTATGTCCGCTAGTGATGAAATAGTGCCACCTCGTGAAAATAACCTTAACTTGACTTGCCTGAACCAATAAACAACTAATGGATGAGGCAGACACGGACATGACGCTCTATTCCAGCTATTTCACATTGGAAAGGCGTCGTTTCCAGCAGCCGTGAATTTATTATCGGGATTTCCCAGATAATAATTATATTCCTTTGTTTGTGACACCAGCATTTTCGAGCTTAGCCATTCACAGTTATAGTTACTAGCCAGGTACAAATGCAACCCTGTAAAAAATCTCAATTTTTTTTGAAAAAATTGGGCGAGCGTCATTCAAAAAATTGCTAAGAGTGCTTTTAAGTACGCTTTATGTGAAAAAACCCTTATGTTGTTACAACCAGACTATATGATTACACAACAGCTTTCTATGAGGAAAAGGATGTTATTACTGTTCTTTACTGGGTGGATTGTAATTTGTTTTATATACCTAGTATATTGCGCACTATTATGAGCTGGATGCATGGTTTATCACTAGACTGGATTTCAGTGCCGGGTAAATGTTCATGTTATTTTCCAAGATTGATTATTAGAATACCTTCATTGTTTCAGATTGTCATTAAACAAGATGCACAGTTCTGAAAGGGATCCCCAGTGATTGCTATCTGAACATTGAAAAAGATTACAAAAATATGTTTCAGGTGTCAGTAGTATTTGTTAATTACGGGGGTATGCTAAACATAACTACAGGTGCGTTCATTTGAAATTTATGATTAAAAGACAAAACAGTTAACTTTTATTGTGAATCTTGAATTCTGTGGGTGTGTATAAAAATTCCAAGTTGAGATCCAAAAGCCTTTACCATGCAAAGCCCCGGATTTCACAGCGTGATATCGTGCATCATGACAGGTACAGTTGACCTCAAACACAAACATATTAATCTTTATTTATTGACTGGTGTGTGTACAACAATTAGCTGAACAAAGTAGTTAAATTTTTAATAGCTGTTTTGTGTAGATTTCGGAGATAATCATTGCATGTCAATGTTCTCAATTCACTTTTTCTAAAAAAGTTTTTTCAATTGAAGTTAAAATGGAATTGTATACACCTACTGATTTAAAGCTAATTTATCCATTCCACAATTCTTGTGTCGTCTGCAAGAATTGCAGAAGGCCCATCGGGATTACTCTGGTCGTATGTCTGTGTATCTGTGTGTCTGTGATCAAAATGTCAACCCTTATTGAAATGTCGTAGGAGTTCCGTAAGGGCTACGTTGATTAACTTGTGGAAAGGAGGGGGAGAGCGTGGTTGGTGACATGTGGTGCCTATGTGACTTGTTTTTTTCTTGCATGATCGCGGCTTATCCCTTTATACATGATATGGTAAAACTTGCCAATACTGTTGCATTGTGGGATTGGCTTATTCATTAGTAAGTGTGACCTTCAAATTTGGGGCTGAATCTTGGACAGCTTGGGGATTAACAATGGTTAAATGTGTATAGTTTTGATGATGATGAGACAAATGTATTAAATTATAATTTAAATGTCTAACATCTTTGAAAGTTTGTATTATTAAATGTGTTTTCCAAAATATTCTGAAAAAAATATGAATGTGTCATTGAGTCGAGTATGTCACCGAGGCAGGATTGTCTGGTTTTGCCAGGAGTAATGAGGTTAAGGAGGCTAGTAACAATTGGGCATTCCATGCCAAAACACCAAGGTGTGGAACCCACCCTCTCAGATTTTGTTCAAATTGCTGTTAAAGGTTTATTTTACGAATTCCATTTTGTTTCGAAGTTACAGGTGCTCAAAGTTTTATGGACTCGGCCCAAAATTGAGCTTTTTCAGAGGACCATGAATTATGGAGCATCGTAGTTGCCTTTTTCTCAGGTAATTTACATTCTGAGATCTCATTTTTCTTGTGACTACTAACTAACCGGGTATAGCAAGTCTTCTGGAGAAAATTTTTGTTTCATTAAAATTTTAGGAGGGTCAAAGGGCCACATGATATCTGGAATTGATTTTCGTGATTTTTGCAGGCCTATAAAAATAGGATTTGGTATAGAAAAACTTTGTAATGCTTTTTATATAATCAGAGTTGCCACTTGTTGCAACAATAACAAACAAGTAAAGTTCTTGGGTCTCATTACTAAAAAAGGCCCCCAAATAGTTGCCCGGCTGACCAAATAGACTAAAATAGGACCACTCATAGAGGGTGCAACTTGACGCGTTACACCTGATAGGAAGTCCTAACATTGAAAAAATAGTAGCAATACTATTAACAATTCATTGTGATATAAGTTTGGTCCATGGAGGGGGGAAGGAATTGACGGAAGAGGGGAAGAAAAGAAAGTCACAAATTCGGGTAGGCTCGATCGGAAAACCTGGGCTACCATGCTAAGACGGTATCACTGACCCGGCAGCGTTTGTGCCCTCGATTTTGTGTCCATGGGTCTCGTTTCAATGTGTATTGTTGCAATCAATGGTTTATCTGTTTGATAACATGGCTGGTGATGATCTTTTTCATCAGTGTATGAGGTGTATCTTTTTATATTATTGTAATTTGAATTTATTTGAAATGAGTTTTAATATTGCGTCGTATAGGTTTATCTTAATGACACGATTATAAACACAATAGTGTTGAGTTGTCGTTAAAATTTAATACTCACTCACTCGCATCGGGACTTTTTTCTCATTCAATGCTGGGTCTAAGGGTTAAGAGCCAACAAAACAAATGTGCATGCACACATGCACCTACACACAAAAATCGGAACCCTGGCCCCCGAAAGAAAATTAAACAAATAAAGTACACACACTTCCATCTGGTAGTAGTTGGAATCTTTTAATCACTTAAAAAATGGTATTCTGTAAAAATAAAAAATTTTCTAAAATATGATAAACATTTGGACCTAAACGTGTGGTGAAGCCAAGTTCCTTATCACACACTTGAGGATATCTAGTCTGTTTCTAATACTCAACACACCCTCACTCACTTACGTATATAATACGGATATCTCGAGGTTGACATAACAGAAATATCGCCCGAGCCTAGGTCAAATAGGGGGCGAGGCGAAGAAAAGTTGATATTTACCTTGGAGAGGCGATGTTTCTGTTATCAACCAAGAAAAAGCCTTCCAATATTATCTTATGATTTCAGAGAAGCCGACTTGGAAAAAAGCTATTAAAATGGCTTCAAAACTAATAAAAATACTGTAGTTGCTTGATGAGTTGCATTTCTGATGCCCAATTTTTGCATATTCAGTTGTTGGGCAGTACGCGCTAGTTGCACAGGGGTATACACAAGATGGAGTTCTGATGCATTAATATCAAACATAAAAGCCCATGCAAAAGCACTTTAAAAAAACACTTATTTTGAAATTAAGGGAATTTCGTGACCCCACAGCCTCGTCCCTCAACGTCCTCAAACAAGTTGAACAATTTTATGTCATCTGAACCGTTGGCCTAAGGCCTATATGTTGACTAATCTAGGTTGCAAATTCAATTAATCGGGAAGAAATTCGTATTTGTACCCCCCTTTTCTGTCAGTAAACGGATGGGGGACCTGATATTACACACATAAAACATCGAAACATCATAAATCGGAAACGCTTCATTGATTCAACGGTAAATTTTGGAAATATCTTTTCTCAGGATATCTAGTGAACATAAACCAAAAATGAAAGGCTTGGATCGCTAAATTGCACCGTTTAAAATTGGGTGACCTGATCAACATTGTCCCTGATTTTACTCCAATTCAAATTGAGATTTTGGTAATCAAAAGAAAATTTATATTTTTTTCATTACCCTTTTATTAGGCCTGGGAAATGTTTTTTTTTTTTTTTTTTTAAAAAAAAAAAACACTCCCAAATTCCTATGGAGTTAGTAAAATCTCAATTACCTTGGCACAGTTCAGTAGCTTCATTCACCAATGTATTTAGAAAATTACACCAGTGTTTTTTTTTGTTGATATATGTACCCAGATCACACAAGGTCGTTCATGTCAATGTATGTACAAGTACTACCACATGAACTGTGTCCTTGGTAGATGAGAAATTGTAACTATAGTGGAATTTTGTTATTACACAATAGCTCAAATGGCACGGGTTTATGGGTCAATTGGGACACATAATTATACTATCTCTCTAAATGAAACAAGTGAAAATTTCACTCCCCAAAAGATAGAAACTCTTGTAAACCATTCTAAAATGATGGTTGCTACTTAAAGATTTGATTTCACTCCCTAAAGAGTGAAAATTGCCACCCTCATTCCCACCCAAAACTCAAAACAATGAAAACAGATCAAATTAAAGGTAATTCTTATTTGTATGAGATAGTAAATTGAACAACAAAAATATATATGCTCTGATATGCTTCCATGTTAGGGAGAAAAAAATGGACACAATTTGGACCATGATTGGTTGCCTGCCTTTAGACGTCTTTGAATTCAAGTATGCTCATTAAAGTCAGAACAAAGTCAGATTCAAAAATGTCAATTATGTATGTAAAGTAAATTATATTTCTTTGTGTAATTGTACATCTTAAATGTGAACAAAGTTAAATACAACCCAAGGCCACTGAAGGGATGATTGTCCAAACAAGTTTTTTTGTGACCTTTGACTCCCTTGGCAAATGGGGGTCAAAGGTCTTGCAGGGTCATTATAGGTCAGTTTGTACACCCCATATGAGTACATACCCATTTATTTTCATGGTAGTTTTTAACGACCAAGCAAATGACTATGCCGCCTATCCTAAACACTATCTAGCATATTTTGTGCAGTTTTATCTGGATACATTTTTATTTCTGTAGAAAGTTTTGGCATAATTCGTTTTAAGCAGTGGACTTATAATGACTCCATAGATGACCTTCAACTCTAAGTCCCAAACACCATTTAAAGCAATATTAGCCATTTTTTGAAGAGCGCCCCTAATTTTCACAAAAATTGAGATTTTTAATACGGTTGCATGGTTAAACTGGTGTAAACCATACCTGTGAATGCGTAAGCTCGAAAATGTCTGTGTCTCACAAACGAAAGAATTCTGTAATTAGAATTAATGTCGACGCTCATCCATAGTTGTTTTATCTGGTTCAGGGACAAATCAAGTTAGAGGTTAATTTCTCGAGGGTGGCACTATTTTATCATGGACGGACATAAACGTAATATTTCCAGCTCTGCCGTTAAGTCTAATCTGGGATCCAAATTCTAATTACAAACACTTAATTTTGAGTAAACACACAATTTTTTAGCATTCTCGTCGCAGGTATAGTTTCCTAGACAATCGCCAAAGTAACTGTGCCAAAAGATCAAAATTTGAAAATTTGGGGCGCTCTTCAAAAAAATGTGACATTCTTGCTTTAAGTTTCCCAAACGAATATCCAATGGTGAATTGGTGATCAAACATCCATCAATGTATAGAAGAGAAGCAGCATTTTTTAAGATGGATTGAACAGATCAAACTCTCAGCAGTGATTTTCAGCAATTTCCCATATAATGAGCTGAAATTCAACAGTAGCTAGAGAGAATTCTGTTCGTCTTGCTGATCCTGAAGGTCCTTTTCCTTTTAATACAGGGTGAGGGACCCTGTTAGGAAGGCGTCCACAAGAAATATATAGAGTAGGATTTTTAAAGGAAAAATTATGGATTTCCATGAGTGACACTGCTGAGATCCAAGTGTAAAGACACATTAAGCCGCCAAACACTACCGCTGATGCCTTCAATCTGTAACGAGAGGAAAAGTGAGGATTTTGAGATATTAGCCTACTATCCAACACGAATACATGATTAATCAATTTTGCAAAGGTCAGGTTACGACACTGATCCCCACACATTCACAGACATGTTTCTTAGTTAAACAGCTCTTCCAGTAACTTACTGCCAGAACTTTCCGTAATTGTGTTTTGTCCCTGCAATCAGCAAAGTACTGCAAGTCGTTCTGTACGGAGCCTGTTATGGATCAATGGGAAAATATTTCTCCTCTGGAAACCATGGACGCATCTGTGATAGGAATAGCAGACAAACATCCTGGTAGCTAGCAGTCCAGCTAATGTTCAGTTACATAACACACTATAGCTATTGCTCTATCTACTGAAGAGGCTCCATTTCTTGGAAAAAGTGTTGGCACACTTTTCTTACGGTACAGTAAAATCTTCCCCTCCTCTGGAACAAAGTTGAAACCTGAAAGTGTGTACAATGCACATAACAAACAATCATCAGTGATTGGTGAGGAAGCTTGGAGGTTTTATGGATTAGCAAAACCTTCAAGCTTGATACCCAAAAATTTCAATTTTCATACCTCACAAATGGTCGGAATTAGGTAAAAGAGCAAATTTTTCACAAGGTGTGCCAACTACATTCTGTCCACGATTGTAGTTGTATATAGAGGAAGCAGAAGTATATTGAGTAGATAGCACAATCTGCAGTAGATAGCACAATATTTATTTCAGTTAATCGGTATCTAGTTAATAGAACATTAGTTAGTCTTCGGAATAGCAAATTATCTTCAATAGATAGCACACTAGTTATCTTCAGTAGATAGCACACTATATCTTCATTAGATAGCCACATTAGTTATTTTCAGTAGATACCACACTAGTTATCTTCAGTAGAAAGCAACCACTAGTATCTTCAGTAGATAGCACAAAGTTATCTTCATTTGATAGCACACTAGTTACTTCAGTAGATAGCACACTAGTTATCTTGTTTGATAGCACACGATGTTATCTTCAGTAGATAGCACACTAGTATCTGCGTTGATCGCACACTAGTTATCTTCAGTTGATAGCAAATCGTTATCGTCATTAGATAGCCACTAGTTTTAATTTTCAGTAGATTGCACACTAGTTATCTTCATTTGATAGCACACACTAGTTATCTTCGTAGATAGACAATAGTTATCATTCAAGTTGATAGCACACTGTTATTTCAGTTGATAGCACACTGTTATTTTCAGTTGATAGCAACACTAGTATCTTTCAGTTGATAGCACACTGTTATCTTCAGTTGATAGCACACTAGTTATCTGCAGTTGAAGCACACTAGTTATCTTCAATAGATAGCACACTAGTTATCTTCATTTGATAGCACACTAGTATATTCAGTTGATAGCACACTAGTTATCTTCAGTTGATAGCACAAGTTATCATTTATTAGATAGCACAACTAGGTATCTTCATGAGATAGCACACTAGTGATCTTCAGTAGATAGCCAACACTAGTTATCTTCAGTTGATAGCACACTAGTATCTTCAGTTGATAGCACACTAGTTATCTTCAGTAGAACGCCAACACTAGTTATTTTCAGTTGATAGCCCACACTAGTTATCTTCATTCGATAGCACACTAGGGACTTAAGTGGATAGCACACTAGTTATCTTCAGTTGAAAGCACACTAGTTATCTTCAATAGATAAGGAACATAGTTATCTCAGTAGATCGCACATAGTTATTTCATGTGATAGCAACACGTTATCTCAGTTGAAAGCACACAGTATTTCAGTTGATAGCACACTAGTTAATGTTCAGTAGTGCCCACGAGTTATCTCAGTAGAAAAGCACAGCTAGTTTCTTCAGTAGATAGCACATAGTTATCTTCATTTGATAGAACACTAGTTATCTTCAGTAGAAAACACACTGTTATCTTCAGTTGATAAGCCACACTAGTTACTTCAGTTGATAGCCACACTAGTATCTTCATTAGATAGCACACTAGTTATCTCAGTTGATAGCACACTAGTTATTTTCAGTTGATAGCACACTAGTTATCTTCAGAAGAGACACAATAGTTATCTTCAATAGATAGCACACTAGTTATTTTCAGTTGATAGCACACTAGTTATCTTCATTAGATAGCACACTAGTTATCTCCAGTAGATAGCACATAGTTATCTTCAGTAGCACGCACGCTAGTTATCTTCAGTAGATAGACCTAGGTATCTTCATTAGAACGCCACTAGTTATCTCAGTTGATAGCACAACTAGTTATCGTCAGTAATAGCACCTCGTTATATTCAGTCGAAAATAAACTAGTTTGCTTCAGTAGATAGCACATAGGTTATCTTCCCAAAAGTTGATGCACACTAATCTTCAGTAGATAGCACCTAGTTATTTTCAGTTGTTGTAGTATTGAACAAAGGTTTATTTTCAGTTGATAGCCCACCAATAGTGATCTCAGTTGAAAGCACACTAGTTATCTTCATTAGATAGCCACTAGTTATCTTCATTAGATAGCCACACTAGTTATATTCAGTTGAAAGCACCACTAAAACAAAAAACTTATCTCAGTAGATAGACACTAGTTATTTTCAGTTGATACCATCATAGGTATCTTCAGTAGAAAGCACAATAGTTATCTTCATTAGATAGCCACACTAGTTATCTTCAGTTGATAGCACACTAGTTATTTTCAGTTGATAGCACACTAGTTATCCTAGTAGATAGCACACTAGTATTTTAGTTGATAGCACACTAGTTATCTTCAGTTGATAGAACAGAGTATCTCAGTAGATAGCACACTCTGTATCTCAGTTGAAAGCACACTATTATATTCAGTTGATAGCACACTAGTATCTTCAGTGATAGACACTAGTTATCTTCAGTAGAAAGCACACTAGTATTTTCAGTTGATAGCACACTAGTGATCTCAGTTGATAGCACACTAGTTATCGTCAGTAGATCGCACACTAGTTATCTTCAATAGATAGCACACTAGTTATTTTCAGTTGATAGCACACTAGTTATCTTCAGTTGATAGCACACCTAGTTATCTTCAATAGATAGCACACTAGTTATCTTCAGTTGAATAGCACACTAGTTATTTTCAGTTGATAGCACACACTAGTAATCTTCAGTAGATAGCTTACACTAGTTATCTTCAATAGATAGCACACTAGTTATTTTCAGTTGATAGCACACTAGTATTGCAGTTGAAAGCACACTAGTTATCTTCAATAGATAGCACACTAGTTATCTTCAGTTGATAGCACACTATTTATCTTCAGTAGGATATCTAATTTGCTATCTGATAGATAGTCCTCGATAGATAGCAGTCCAAAGATAGTCTTTAAATATGCAGACTATGCTTTCAGTGATAGTAGTCCGCTATCCAGTGATAAAGGGACTTCGTTACACTATCTCAGACTGGCTCTATTCAGTAGATCCCAGTCCTGCAGCTACTTCCAGTAGATACATTACTAGTTATCTTCAGTAGATACGACTAGGAATTAGCTATCTTCGGTATGCAACTTTTCAACTTCAACTTTATTATTTCCATAAAAACATCAAATAATTTTTTTTTTTTTTTTTTTTTGTTTTTTTTTATTTGCACAAGAATTACATTAACATGAACCAAAAAATATGAGGAGTTGACCAAAAGGCCAATGAGACCAGGCTGGGGTCACCCCTAAAAAAAAAAGTAAAGGTTACAACACGTAACTAAAAAACAGGACATTCAGTCATAAACACGAGAAATAGACATGTTTCAATGCACCTAATTCAAAATTGGCCATCAAACAAGAATTGCAGTATAAGTAGATGGACAATGACAAACGTATTATTTGTATTTGGAAATAAGTTCATCGTAAATTTGATTACGAAAGTGGGTTACTGATCGAGTTTTTTGAGATGTTGCCCCAAATTGTCCCAAAGGTAGGGCCTGATGTTTGCACAGATTGATCGGTGAAACTTTCTTAATTTCTGGTAAGATTGTAATTGTTGATATTTCTCATGCCATTACTAGATATCAGAGCGTTTTGTAAAAAATCCTTAAATATACTCGGTAACTGGTTGGTAGATATTTATACATAAAACACACCAAGCTCTAGTTTGGATACATCTAATATATTTACAGGCATTAATTTGGCAAATAAGGGTGAAGTTATGACTTCTAGTAATGGCCTATTTGTATTGCCTTACTGCCACATTTTTGAAGCTTGTTAGTTATCTAAGGACGTTTTGCAAGTATTCCCCCATATCAAGATTCAATAATTAATGTAAGGTAAGATGAGAGTACAATATTACGGAATAAGTAGACAATCTGCGTATGAAATGGTTTAAGTTGTTTAAGACACAATGTTTTTTGCAATGTTTAGATAGAGATCATATGACATTCCAAGTAAGATTTCAGCGATAATACAACCAAGAAATTTTGTATTTTTTACCCTTTCAAGCACTGGTATTATCCAAAATTATTTTATTTCGGTTTCATTATTATTTTCGCTGTCGTTATTGGATTAAATTTCATTCCTCCTAGTAAGTTCGGTGTACCCAACAACACGTAATTAGTTTTACGGCATTTCAATAATTTATTGGCCTGAACCCAATTGCTTACTTCTATCAAATTCTCTATTAATTAATTCAACCTTTGCTGGCAATGTCTTTATGCGAATACAACATTGTAGTGTCGTCAGCAAACAATATGACGTATGAGAAGGTGAAGTATTGCAAATATCGTTAATATAGAGTAGAAATGCAAAGGCCTAGAATGAACCCCTGTGGTACACCACAAATAATATTGTTAAGTTCAGATTCACAGTATTGATAATACACATATGTTTTCTATTGCTTAAATAGATTGTAAACCAGGTGTTAAAACTCCACGAAACCCATAATGTTCTAATTATGTACTAATATCTTATGTTAATGGTGTCGAATGCTTGGATAAATCCAAAAATATTCCAAATTGTAGATTCATTATTCCACTGACCTTAGTAATGTGTCAACATTCAGGTTGAATAATTGCATTGTATGTGGAGTGTTTGTCGGAAACCAAATTTGTTTCATTTAGATTTTATGATTGCTAAAAAATTATACAACTGTTAAAAATAATCGTTCGGGGGGTATTTGAAAAAACACGGTAGAACTGACACCAGGGGCGGTAATTCGAGAACCATTTCAGCATCATCTTTCTTATAAATGGTGTTATTTCGCAACCTTTAGTATTTCTGGGACTCGCGGTTTATTGATAAATTGAAGATCATGGTAAGTGGGCGTACAATTTCAGGAGCTACTCTTTTTACAA
This sequence comes from Ophioderma brevispina, assembly GCA_023653785.1. Taxonomy (NCBI): domain Eukaryota; kingdom Metazoa; phylum Echinodermata; class Ophiuroidea; order Amphilepidida; family Ophiodermatidae; genus Ophioderma; species Ophioderma brevispina. The sequence continues at coordinate 15,593 of JAMKCH010012825.1, forward strand.
CACGGTGCCAATGTCATCATATCCTGCACTTCTTGTTTGTTAAAAACTTATCAATATCTTAACTATTTCCCTTTCGACTAATGTTTATATAGATATACTTGATACTGGATTATGAAGATAATCCTAATAGGTTTTACCGGTGTTATGTATTTTTGAGCAAGATTGGACCGATATTGACAAAAAGTTATTGAATTCATTTGATATTTCCTGGGGATTAGTAATGGACATACCAAGAATCACTCTTAAACTTACTTTGTGGACATGTCTCGTCCAGACCAATGATTTGGTAATCGATCTCCAATGTGTGTTGCATATTATCTTGGCGATTCAAATTTATAAGTAATATTTGCGTTGATTTCCTTATTAAAGTTGTGTAATTCTGTTTATAATAAGGTTAAAATTTTGAGTCTGTCCTGGTTGGGATTGGAGATACAGTTTATATAGTATTCTGGTGTCAATGCTTCGGAAGAGGCCCTTTAGTTATCCAGGGTGATCTTGGTTCTCTTCTGTTATTGTACAACCCTTTTCTTATATTAGGGATTTTTTATTCGTGTCCGTTCATTAAAAGTTTTTGGGGGTGTCGAAGATTCATTCGTTCTGAGAGTTGTAGCTTTACACAATCAGTACAATAGAAAATTCGATGGAACGATAGCGGTAAAGATTAAGGGCAATAATTAAAAAAATGCCCCTTTTCTCACGAAGAGAATATTACAAGGCAGATGAAACTGAATAAATTCCAAAACCAAACTTTAGCAACTCTGAAGCATTCAACATAAGAAAATGATACGATAAGTAATTATTGCTTATCAAAGATCTTTTACGTCTTTTACGATTATTAGAAAATATGATACGTTTACATTATATAATATAATATTGACAGGGTCCACATGAGAGTTTGGTCACTCATAAACAAAACTACAATATTTACGTGGCCTAGTCCTCCGCTCCACCCAGCCTCGAATGTCCATGACACTTAATCCTTTTTTGATGACGCCAAACAAAGGAATCGATAGCGTGGCTCAGACTTTATTACGGCAATCTATCATGAATCTGGAGATGCGCCTCTACATATTCTATAGAAGAGTTTCATGTAAAAGGGTTAAAGCATCATATTATGTTGAACAAAGTTGGCACAATTTCAGCTGTAATAAGGCGTGTTGTTGATCTCAACACATCTCCTCCAAATTAATATTACCATCGACAATATGCGTTACTGACAGGAAAAAACATCAGACTATAAGTGGAATGCATTCATCGTAGAACGCTAAATTTATCTACAAACGTGTTATAGTCATCATCGGCATTATTGTTATCAAGAATTCTTTTTGTTCACCTTGACAATCTCTGTGTTAGTTTGCAATATTACCATTATTATAAATTCTCTTATATATGTCTTTTTCTCAATTTTTAATTGTTATACAAATCTACATCAGTTGCTACATTGTTGGCAGGATGATCGGTGAATAGCGGAATTAAAAGCTGATCAACAAAGATTCTCATTATTAGTTGTATATTGTCTATTAATTGTCGTGTATTCTTTGTTATTCTGGTTGGTTTATAAATGGGGGTATCAAAGAATGGGAATATATAAAGTCAAGATATTCATGCGTTGCTCTATCGCTATCATCTTTGAGAAGATCAATTTGAGTCCCCCATTATATAAATGCATCTTTTTTGTCTGCGGATACAGTCTGATATAGAGGATCAATAATATACAATAAATTCATCTATGGGGTGTGAGCTATTAGATACGCCAGCTATAATATTCTTATGGTTATTGTTTTCAATTTCAATGAAACAGGATTCATAGTTAGGAGTGGCACAACATAAATCTTTTCTTATTTATATTGACATTCTTTGATATATGCATACATACACCACCTTTTAAACGAACCAATTCTATTCATATACTCTAAGTTATACCCGGGAAGATTGTAGTAGTCATGGGGTTTTTATTTTAAACTGTGTTTCGTTAGTCCAATTATTGTAAAAGTATGAATTTAAAGATTAATAATGCTTTAAGTTTATCGAAGTTCTTGGATATGCTTCTTATATTGACATAAAAAATAGTGAAAGCTGATATGGGTAAGTGAACTTGAACGAAACTGATCAGATGTAGTGTAAGAACTTTTGGGGAATTTATAATTGTGGTCATCATTTAATTCTTTGGATATACTTTCAAATCTCAAGGGATTAAAGGCCATATCGTCCTATTTCTTAAAGTCAAAGTATAATATCGAAAATATCGGTGCAATCAATTAAATATCATTTTCATCAGGAAGGACCTCATTTGTCTGATACAATTGGAGACAGTCCATTCACTAGAGTTAAAGTTTTCAAATATCTTTGAACTTTTGCTTAATACACTTTTTATGAACAATCCTTGCATGTTTACAAAATATAGTCTTATGGAATTGTTTATTGTTTTAGTGCATTTGAACACAAACATCCTGTTTGGACACAGACATATAAGTATATACACAATAAAAAAAATATTAAGTTACAAATAGTACAATATACCCACCTAAAGTTTATGTAATAGAGTCGGCAGTAATTTAAATGACCCGGAGTACATAAACTATGATGACCTTGCTGCCCAGTACCAACAATCATGGGAAAAAATAGTATTATTGCACCTTTCGTATTTCCAGTAAATTAAATTTCAATGAATGATCTTTGAGTTCAGATGAGGTAAATAAAGGGACAAGGGGGGGTGACTCACATTGGATTGAAATAACATCACCTAGCAAGTTCAAACTAATGGGATAAGGAACTTATGATGCCACTATATAATCAATAAAATCCACTTTAAAGTAGTAAGGTGTGAAGAGCTTAACAAGTATTAAATTGAAGATTAGATTAGCTGCAACAAAAGAATCTTTTCATGATTAAGCCCCCCGGTAATAATTATTCAAGTAATGTATTAACTGTTTGTATTTATTTATCCAGATCTAGCTTTAAAGCTCTTTAAATTGAATCTGTAGTTTACACTACTCGGTATATTACACAGTTTCATCTGAGAAATGTAAGAAGTTAATGTTTGGCGAGTTCAGTGCTTTGGCGTCTATGAGTTCAATTGATCTGGTTTCAAGACGAGTGTTTTGCCGTACTCTTGGCAATATGATTTAGGTCCATGACTGAATTACAATTAAATGCTGTCCTTTACCTCCATCTATGTCCACTAACATATGTACACTCCTTCCCATGCCCAACAAGCCTTTTCTTTGTCCACCCGCTTGACTAAGTCTTGTCCTAACCAGAGAGTTCTTTCGAGCATAACAAAGGTGCTCTTGAATTCCAATACGGTCCCTTTTAATTTACGGCGAGAACTGATGACCTTTTGACGCAGCCTGTATCTTGAAAAACCGAACTTCGATCGGTCTGGGCCTACCTGGTTTGCGACCTTTCTGATTTGGCATTCGGCGACTAAAGTCGATATCCTCTCCTTAAGTTGGATTCCCAGTTTCTCCTGTATCAAATCTCTTACAACTTTATCTGTCCTCCACCTGCAAGTTTTCCATTCAGAGTCCTTAATTTCAGCATTAGTTTCTTGCACTCCAGATATTATTAAGTAGTTCTATTATGGAGTTGTCCCATTCTATGAGCGCTTAATCGCACGCCTGTACCCCTTTATGTTCAAGTTTCATTTACCTTTCTTCAAGTTCCTGGTCGTTTGGTCAACATTTCGTTTTCAACTCTGGACATCAAACCATTGTCTCCACGCATCTTCTCTACGGTTTCATTGATGTGTGCATGTGTTTCTCATAAGCACTTTCAGACAATAGTCCTTTGCAACATTATGTGAACTGTAGAGCATCAATAAGTTCTTGCGAGTTCTCAGCGATTTCTCTGGTTAGTGTCTAGGGCTTACCAGTGTCCCCATCTCGCATCCATACAATATTCCATAAAGTAGTTATAGTTCAGCATGTAAATGTCACATACAGTAACAGTACTAATATGACGTAGCAGTCCCATCATTACATAGTGTATGGTGCTGGTAAGCAGTAGAATAGGCAATCATACTGTCTAGCTAGGCAGCAAGGCCAAGCTCAGAAATCAATAGGGATTTTACATTGGTAGAGAGAGCAGTGAAAAACACGTCAGCTCCCTGTGAAATCCCAATTGCTCTGAAATCTACTGAAGATAGTTTGCTCTCCACTGAAGAAGATTGCTATCTACTGATACTGAAACCATTCTCTCTTCTCATATATTTTATATATATATATATTATATATATCTATATTATATATATATATAGTATATAATATAGATATATAATTATATATATATATATATAATTATTATATATATAGAAGAGAGAGACAGACAGACGAGAGAATCAAATATCCAAAGCAGAAATCTCTTTCCTCCATTCGAACAGAGCAGACAGACAGAGAGGATGTTTGCTAACAAACTCGCATCTCCTCTCCAGGAAGGAATCGTGGTGGGCTGCTATATATTGTGCTGTCTACTACGGACTGCAAATTGTCTTAGTGAGATAAGATCTTATGTATACTCGTAATATCTTCTTGTGGACGAAATCAATCACATACTGAAACTATGTGTTCACGTTTTGTTACATTTTTAAAGCAAACGCGTTAAGAATAACAAATGCAAAATACCCATATCCTGGTTAAAAGGTGTGTATTTTCTTGTACCCCTGCTTCTCAAAATAGTGGGTATTTTTCCGTTAGTTGTTTGTTACGCGTTAGGCATTTAGAAATTTTTGCGAAAACATCAACACATGTTGTGTAGAGTGCATGCCGACTATGTATCAATATTTTCGTGCTAAAATATCAAATATTTTTGTTACCTGTAGAAATTATGTTCATAGAGATCCCGCAATGGCTTTCCGTGGTTGTGTGTTAAAAAATTACCGCGTGATAAAACAATTATTTCACTACGCCTATTCAATGGCCAAAGTTTAACACACCATGTCTATCGTATTCTTTCCAATCATATTTCAATCGGTATGCCCCGGTAATCATAAGGAAAATGATGGAAACAATGAAAATGATAGTCCTTTGTTAACAAATCGCACCGTATGCACGGTATTCAACCAAAAATCTTGATCCTTTCTAATTCTTACAATATTCATTGAATACCGTTGCCAGAGCACACAGTTGCTATGGGGTACGTGATGGATACCTACAGAGGGTAATAATCCCTTCATGTATTTCTATAATAAAATCAGATGAAACAAACACAAGCATTCCTTGTCCTCCTCTGGTTAGGGGGAAGACAGTGATTCGGGGATACAGAGGTACCAAATTCGAACCCCGGTGGTAATTCTTTTTTTTCTGACGCCTTCCCTTAACTATTAGTTAATGGAATGAACGAGTTTTACTTACACTTTCTGTATTGAAGAATTTTGGCTAAAATACCTTTCACTTGGAATTACGCAAGTAGTGTTATCAACTTAATGATATTCAACTTTAAACTGCTATTGGGGAGCCTGGTAATGATCTGGAATGATGTTATATATATATAAGAGGTTATATATATATATATATGAATATATAAATAGATAAAATCCTATAGATATAGATGAACTAAGACATGGATAGAAGTTAGAAAACAAGTTTTTGTGTGTGTGTGTGTATTGTGTGGTGTATTGTCCTGGGTCTGTCAAATCGCGAAAATGACGTTTTATTTTGAAGAAAAACCAAATATTATATAATTTAACGGTAAAATTATTTGAAAGAAGTTTATGCTTTTGGAAGAAGGTGAAAGCAATACAGCAGACTACGCTGTGCCGAAAGAAGAATATTGTCGTTTGCAATCTCTTCAACGTTTGATGTTTGCACTTCTCGTAGGGCTTTTTGATACAAAATATGGAGAGCCTTTTACAACGGTTTTTTTTTTTTTTTTTCTTTAGCTTCAGTTTGTAGATCTATGGACTGTATACTGAAGGAGGAGGTTCGAAGCTCCACTGCGTTAGTTTAACAACTGTTCATTTATGTGTATTGAAGATAAATTCGTCACATCCCATAAGATATCCACAGTTAATGAATGATGTAGTTTGGTTTAGTTATATCATATACATAATATTATTATAAATTGTTGGTTTTAGTTATAAAAAAGTGACATCAACACAAACGATGTGATTCTTTATTCTCCACTTTTACATCTATTCAACTCTCGTTTTTTTTAGACCATTGGACAATGGTTTTTTTCTTTTAACTTTACGCAATTCCACAATACCAACGATCTGCTTTGTACCAGTGTTATGTACTAGACAATCTCCAGCAAAACAATCGGTAGAGCTATTTTCTCCATCCCCGTACCCCCCCCCATTTGTTAGCATCAGTCACGACGCAATTTATATCCAAATCATAAAATACTTTGAAGACAATTTGATTAATATAGAACAATCCTTTAGCCACCTTTTCATATTAGCTGAATATACATCCAATAACCATGAGCAAATGGTGAAAGATCCAGAATTTTTTTTTTTCTGTCAGAAGAAATTCAAAAGTATAACTCTGCACTTTGCAGTGGGTCAATTTGGAATTATTAGCAAAAGGTGTTAAGTTGACTAATCCGTAAAAATCTTAAGTCATCTTTTGTCAACACTTGAAATGCATCCTATTTACAGGTCATGTGCAGAGTGAAATTAAAACAAAAATTTTTGTTTGTTAGTTACAAAATGGATGTAAACCCAACAAACTCCGCCGGCTAGGCCTAATTCACCAAATACGCAAAATAGCCTAACATACGTGTTCCATGTGACCGCTTGCCCTAAAAGGACACTTGATGAGTCACTACTTTACTTGATTAAACGCACATTATCGATGTAACAAACTTATGTATAATTTTATGGTGATTGAACTTGTTGTGTTTAAGTTAGGAGGAAACACTGAATCTCTATGGTTTTTTTTTCCATTTGACCCAGACAATCATCGAAAAAAGTTTCTTCGAACCTGCATTTACCTGAAGTCCCAATTGCTTGCTTGACATTTGAAATCGACCTGATCAAATGTGATTGCTTTTTGATTTGAGGAGGTAAAATGATGCAGACTAGGCTCCCCTGCCCCCACCCTCTCCCCCGAATCATTGTTGATACAATTTGGCAACTCACAAGACATTGCATTTCCCACATTGAATGGGGTTGCGGGGGAGGGCAGTTTCCATGTATAGACAAAGTGTTCAAACTTTTTTTCGAGGATTGGCTGAGTCAATTGCAAAAAACATCATATAAAGTGTTGATTTTTCCCATACTTGAAAGTAAGTACTGCAAGGCTTCAAATTGGCACTGGTTGAAATTATCACATGTGTTCTTCAGTCTTATAAAGTGGTAGGTAACGTCCTTGTATATTAGGGAGGGCGGTCATTTAATACCAATTGAATGGATGTTCTACGGATGCGCGGCTTTCATCTATTTGCCCATCATTCACATGAAACGCACTTCTCTCATTCTCATATTATTATTTATATATAATCTATATATATCTATAAATATATATATATATATATATAATATATATATCTAGAAGAGACAGACCAGACAGAGAGACAGAGACAGACAGACAGAGAGGTTTTTGCTAATCAAATCGCATCTCTCCTCAGCAGGAACTGCTGCTATTATTGTGCTGTCTCTACAGACTGCAATTGTCTTAGTGTAATAAGATCTTATGTAGACTTGTAATATCTTCTTGTGGAAGAACCATGCACTATACTGTAAAACTATGTGTTTCAGTTTGTAACATTTTTTTAAAGCATAAACGCGTTAAGAAAATTAACAAATGCAAAAAATACCATATCCCTGGTTAAAGGTGGGTATTTTCTTGTAACCCTGCATTCTTAAAAATTGGTATTTTCGATTTTTGTTTGTATTAACGCGTTAGGCATTTATAAATTGTTGCGAAACATAAACACATGTTTTGTAGAGTGGATGCCGAAATATGTATGACATTTCATGCTAAATCTCAAATATTTGTTACCGTCACGAAATATGTTCATAGAGATCCGCAATGGCTTTTCGTGCTTGTGTGTTAAAAAATACCGCGTGAAAACATTATTTCACGACGCCTAATTAATATGCCAAAGTTTTAACACACCATGTCTATCGTATTCTATTCCCAATCATAATTCAATCGGTATGCCACGGTATTCATAAAGGAAAATGATGGCAAAAATGAAAGGATAGTCATTGTTTAACAAATCGCACTGTATGCACGTATTCAACCAAACATCTTGATCCTTTCTAATTCTAACAAATATTCATTGAATACCGTTGCAAGAGCACACAGTTCTATGGGGTACGTGATTGAATACCTTCACAGAGGGGATAATCCCTACATGTATGTCTATATAAAATCATATTGAAACCAAACACAAACAGTCGTTCTCCTCTGGTTCAGCGGGGAATACAGTTATTCGGGATACAGAGGTACCAATTTCGAACCCGTGTAATATTTTTGTTTCTGAAGGCCTTCCCTTAAATCATAGTTATGGAAATGAACATTAGTTTACTTACACTTTAATGTCTTGAATATTTTTTGGCTAAAATATTTCCCTTGGAATTAACGAAAGTAGTGTATCAACTTACTGAATCTTCAACTTTGAAACGCTATTTGCCTTGACTGATCTGGAATTGATGTTCTATATATTATATATATATATATATATAGTATATATATATAGATATATATATATATATATAATATATATATATATAATCCTATATATAGATACTTAGAACATGGATAGAAGTTATAAGACAGAGTTTGTGTGTGTGTGTGTTTGGTTTGTATTGTCTGTCTGACCTCCTCGAAAATTTTGGGGAAGGTTTATATTTTGAAGAAAAAACAATATTCTATAATTTAACGGTAAATTAATGTGAAGAAGTTTATGCTTTTTGGACGAAGGTGAAAGCAATACAGCAGACTACGCTGGCCGAAAGAAGAAGCTTGTCTTTTTCATTTCTCACGTTTGATGTTTGCAGCTTCTCGGAGGGCTTTTGATACAAAATATGGAGAGCATTTTTTACAACGGTCCCTTTAGCTCAGTTTGTAGATCTCTGTGACTGTTATACTGGAGGAGGGAGGTTCGAATCTTCACTGGTTAGTTTAACACTGTCATTTATGTTGTATTGAGGATAATGTCGTTCACATCCCCATCAAGATATTCCAGCAGTTAAGGAAGAATCAGTATTTTTTGGTTAGGTTTTATATATATAAAAATATTATTAAATGTGTTGGTGTAGTTATAAAAGTGACATCAACACAAACGATGTGATTCTTTATTCTCCCTTTTACATATATTCAACTCTCGTTTTTGTTAGGACCATTGGACAATGTAGTTGTTCCTGTCTTTAAACTTTACGCCAATTCCACAATAACAACGATCTGCTTTGTACCAAGGGTGTTCTGTAATGGACCTCTCAAGCAAACCAATCGGTAGAGCGATTTCTCCATCCCCTGTACACCCCCCCCCATTGTTAGCATAAGTCACGACGCAATTTATATCCAAATCATAAAATAACTTTGAAGACAATTTGATTAATATAAGAGACAATCCTTTCGCCCACCATTTCATAATATCTGAAATACAATCCAAGAAGCATGAGCAATGTGAAGATCCAAGAATTTTTTTTTTTTTCGTCAGAAGAGTCATAAGTATAACTCTGCAATATTGGCAGTGGGTCAAATTTGGAAATATTAGCAAAAGGTGTTAAATTGACTAATCCGTACAAATCTTGAGTCAATCTTTTGTCGAAAAAAACAATTGAAATCAAGCTCCTCTTTAAATCCTGTGCAAGTGAAACTTAAAACAAAATTTTTGTTTTGTTAGTACAAATGGATGTACCCAAAATTCGCCGGCTAGGCCTATTCACCAATACGGCAAATAGCCTAACATACTGTTCACTGTGACCGCTCCTAAAAGGAACACTTTGAATGAGTCACGACTTTACATTGATTAAAAAGCACATATCCGTACAAACTTATGTATAATGTTATTGGGTTTTGACTTGTATGTTTTTAAGTTATGAGGAAAACACTGACTCTATATGGTTTTTTTTAAATTTGCACAGCCAATCACGAAAACAGTTTCTGTCGAGACGCTCATTTACCTAAGTCCCAATTCGTTCTTGAATTGTGAATGACCACAAATGTGATTTGCTTTTGAGTTGAGGATGTAAAATGATGGCAGACTAAGCCCCCTGCCCCCCCCCCCTTCCCCCGAATCATGTTGATACAATTTGGCCAACTCCACAAGACATTGACATTTCCCAACATTGAATGGGGTGCGGGGGAGCATTTTACCTGTATAGACAGAAAAGGTTCAAACATTTTTCGAGATTGTCTGTGTCAAATGCAAAAAAACATTAAATGTTGAATTTTTCCCATAACTTGAAAAAGTAAGTACTGCCAAGGCTTCAAATTTGCACATGGGTAGGAAATTATAACATGTTTCTTCATTCATTATAAAAGATGGAGGGAAACGTCCTTGTTAGTATTGGGAGCGGTCATTTTAATACCAATTAAAATGGAAATGTTCTACTGATGCGCGCTTTCTCTATTGCATCATTCACATGAAACAACTTCTCTCATTCTCATATTATTATTTTATATATATATTCTATTAATAAATATAGATATATATATAATATAATATATATATATAGAGAGAGACAAGACAGACAGAGAGACAGAGACAGACAGACAGAGGAGGTGTGTGCTAATCAAAATTCGCATCACTCTCAGGAAAGGAACTGCTTGCTATTATTGTGCTGTCTACTACGACTCCAATTGTCTTAGTGTAATAAGAATCTTAAGTATACTTGTAATATCTTCTTGTGGAAGAATCATAACTATACTGTAAACTATTTGTTTCACGTTTTTTTAACATTTTTTAAAAGCATAAAAAAGCGTTGAAGAAAATAACACATGCAAAAAATACCCATATCCTGGTTAAAGGTGGGTATTTTCTGTACCCCTGTTTTAAAATAGGGGTATTTTTCCGTTTGTTGTTTGTGTAACGCGTTAGGCATTTAGAAATTGTGCGAAAACATAAACACCGTTTTGTAGAGTGAATGCCGAAATATGATGACCAATTCAATGCTAAATATCAAATATTTTGTACTGTATAAGAATTATGTTCATAGAGATCCCGCACTGGCTTTCCGTGGTGTGTGTGTTAAAAAAATACAGCGTGATAAAACATTATTCAGTACGCCTAATTAATATGCCAAAGTTTAGCACACCATGTCTATCGTAGTCTATTCCAATCATATTCAATCGTATGCCACGGTATCCTAAAGGAAAATGATGGAAACAATGAAAATGATAGTCATTGGTTAACAAATCGACGGTATGCACGGTATTCAACCAAACAATCTTGATCCTTTCTAATTCTTACAATATTCATTGATACCGTTGCCAGAGCCACAGTTCTAGGGTAGTGATTGAATACCTGTTCACAGAGGGTAATAATCCCTTCATGTATTTCTATAATAAAATCAGATTGAAACAAACACAAAGCAGTCGG